>KK500116.1:190917-227899 GCA_000688715.1 Glossina pallidipes
TTCTCAATTTCATTAGAACTTTATTCAATTTTATTATACTTTTTCTTAAGGATTCTCAATTTCATTTCCACCCCCCCGGGTGGGTCTATCTTAAGCGCTTCTGAGTATTACATACGATTGCACAAACCTAGTATACCCTCTACCACAAATGGTGTAGTCGTTTTTCTGTTATCCACAGACGAACAAATAGACTTTGTCACGAGTCGAGGGCTGCAATCGCGCAATTCCGTACATTGAAGCTCGCATTGTGATTTCAACGGTAATATTCTTTAAGTTTAGCCGACTTTTGCAAATCCCAAAACGATGCTCCAGGGAAAAAGATTTAGATCAAATAATAAGATTCGTGCGGAAACTGACTCGTTCGGCAAAACGTCAAAGTAACGTTGGACTGACTCTTGAAGGAGACTACATTGCTGAATAGGATCGAACTTTACAAAAAAAAATTTTTCTTTCTTCTTAGTCTCGGGAATTATTAATGGAATATAGAATCCTTTTATTATTGTAATATTGTCCTGTAGGCAGGCAAGCATAGAATGTGACACCGAAAGTGTGCCTCTATTCTTAAACATTTAGAGCAAGTTATGAGATATTCCTTCAAATGAATACGTGTTTTCTTAGTTGGCTTACGCAGGTCCGTTCGTCCGTGCGTTTGGTCGCCTATTCGCTTGCTGCTTTAGGAAAGCACATAGCCTCACAAATAGTGAAGACTGATACTTAGCACACACACTCTTAGTTCATTACACATACCAAACTTGAAAATGGACATAATCCGCACGTTAACTCGCTATCAATAGGCAAGAACTGCAAAGGCACTTCTTAGGACCAACTAAAACGTTGCTGTTAAAATGAGTGTAATTAGTCAACAAATAGAACGGCAATAAGCGAAAAGATAGAGCTTTGATTCTCTACTAGAAAGAGAGGGAGAGACGAAAAGAGAGGTATTATTAAAAAAGCTAAAAATTATTGATCTAAAAGGAATAGAACTTAAAATCAAAATATTACAAATCCCCCAATAAAAGGGAGCACTTCATAATTCTTTTGTATAGACAGTAATTTTATAAAACATCAAATGATCTCAAGGTGAATATAACTTCTTCACTCGTTTAACACGCGTATGCGCAGTCACTTTATGCACAAATTAGATATGTTACACCCTTTTGACACGAAAGCGGAAAACAGAGCGATATGAAAAAGTACGGCTGTGTGAAGTATCGAGTTATTAAAACTTAAAAGGCGTTATACAAGAATATATACGCATTGCATGATATAAAATTTATTTTAAAACAAATAAAAAGATTATAATCCGGCAAGGCCGACTATCGAATGTTCTACAAGACTTCACCTAATATAATACTCAATTTATTTTCATTATAAAATATCAAAACCATAACTCAGTAGAACGACCATGAAAAGTAAAGGGACTTGGTTCAAATTGGTAAAGTTAACTTTTTTTGTCTAGAACTTATTGTTCTATCTTTGTCGTAGAATATGCAAAAATAGTCTTTATTGTCATTATTATGTTGAATTAGTTTTTAGGAAATGGGGCCCCGAAAATAGAGCCATATAGCCCAACCATACTGCAGGAAATTTACATGCGCTATCGCTATTCTGGATTCATTTCCATCAGAAAATTTCTAAAGTTCAAGGTTCAGACGGGAGGGAATCCAAAAACGGTCGATCCGATCCATTTATTCTCTATATATTTTCTATGCCAAAGTTCCACTTTTTACCGATTTTTGGCGAGAAATATTAAAAACTACAATTTTCATTCATACAAAGAGTTTTTTTTCGAACGCGACGTTATATGTGGAGTGGCCGTAAGGTCCAGTCAATTTTCAACAAGAAGTCAATAAACCAAATTTCATCAAAATATCTTAAAAATCGTGAACGAAATGCATAACTAGACATTAGACAGATAGACAGACGGCAAACCTAAATCGAATCAGAAGATAAGTCTGAATCGATTGATGGACGAAAAGAGAAAGAAATCTATAGCAAGTTCTTCTGAGTGGCTCATATAAACTTAGCATGACCAGTAGCCGTGTAGAGTGTAAAAACTTAGTGATGCATATATATATATATATATATATATATATATATATATATATATAGGATATATATATACATGTTCTTCTTTAATTTATGCGTTTTTATCAAACTAACTTTTAACCCTTTTCCAAAAATGTGCATTATCCTCACATTACCATATTAAATTTATTATTCGGTATAACACAGAGAGAAGTGTACGTAGGAGCCAATATTATGTGCAGATGTGCAGATTCCAACTTATGATTTGAAGTGATATGAAATTTATTTAGTCAGATCGATCTATCTGTTTATTTGCCACCGCTTTATTATCCATGCTTTTTCGAAATCATTTAAGATGTTATAGAGAGGGGGTTTTGTCGGAAAGCAATTGTTAAAAAGGGATGAAATTCGCTGCCTTTTCTTTTGGAGTCAAACTGTCAAAAACGATTTTAATTTAGAAAGGCGTACACTCAACGATAGATAGCTTTTGGAATGTGTTTAATTTAGCTATGCCGGTATGCATGATTCCTCTTGTGACGATAATTCACTTCTCTTATCACCAAAGAATCGAAAAACTATAAATTTTATATATCTTTCCCATTTACAAAAAAAAAAAAATTAAATGGTACCCATCAAAACAGTGCTTTCTAAATTTTTTTACAATTTCTTACTAGATTCAATATTACGAACACATGCAAGCAAAGGTAACTTTAATATGAAAAGGACGTTGGGGCCTCCTTAAACGATAGTTCGTCGCCCTCAGTTTGGTTAACCCTGCCATGCGACATACAATCTTTTCATAGTAAGGCACCATTTCCGTTTGTTTTTTTTTTTTAAGTTATGTTGCGACACTTGCTCTCGCCCGTCTTGACATTTCAATTTGACAAAGTCGATGTGCAGATAGTCAACAACAGCAAATGCCTCAGAACCATTTATCGAAATTTTTTTTTACTAAAATTCAAGTTCGATCGCAGTGGTTTTCAATATCCCTACAAGAGATCAAGTGACTGAATTACGAAGAAATTCTGAACACTGTGTAAACTTTAAAACCTTGCCATGCGTATAACTGAAGTGAAGAGCGAAGAGCGCAATATTAAAAAGAGGAATGGTTTGGTGCGAAAACTGCCCGGTAAGTCACTAAAATTACTGAATACGAAATCCGGTGAGGGCCACAGAAAAAAAAAACGCGTTTGGTCTCTTTTTTTCACGGGACATACACAAGCAAAATGACTAACTTAATATATTGTTCCATGAGCGAACATGGAAATCCGTATGTTGCGTTTATATGCATTTGTGTATGTATTAAGTAAATGCCCGCAGTCATAATGTTCCCGCATATTATGCTCAGATTACAAACATGAGATGTATTTTTCATACAACTGTTTTTATAAATAAATATTTGTTCCTTAGCGCAGGTGGCAACATTAGCTGTATGTTTGATATGATGATGATATCTTTCACGGAGTATAAGTTACCGTTAATGTTCGATAATTAACTTTAGAGTCACATTTCTTTAAATCGCTTGAAATTTACATTCTATCTATTTAAAGGAAGCGAAGAGCAAGCGAAATTCCAAAGGAAGATGATCTAATGCTTAATGGAAATATATTTATTAATGCCGCACACTTTCGATGGCTTTAATTACTAAGACCGCAATGCATAGGCTACTATGTATATACATTGAGCACTAGCACGTTCTATTACGTTGTGTTGTTTCAGTTCGGAAATTTAAATGATTCCGGCACATATTAATCGCTTTTAAAACTTTTCGTGTGTCGTCATTGTACAAACATTGTACAAACTTAGCTGAAAGCTGTTATTAAAATTCGAAACGAACGAAAAAACAAAGAAATCAACTTTGCGAGGCTTTATTAATAAAATCACGTCCGCGCGTTTCGGTTTGATAAGCATCTCTGCGCGTTCGTATATAGAGTAAGTGCCTGTGGGTTATCTATTATTTAATTATTTTAATTATTTTAATAATTCATAACATTTTACTATATAGTTTTTTTATTTTATTTTATTTTAACTTTATTTCTCTTCATTAAATTTGTTCTTTTTCTTTTAGTTAAAATGGAGCAAAAGGAAGGTAAAAATTGTCTTGTGTGTACTCATAGTTGATATGCAAATCAATATAAAATCTTTTTCTTTTTTTTTTTTTTGCTTTTCCGCAGGAGCACGCGTTGATCCAATTATAGTGCACTTAGGAGATATGGGTCGTTATCAGCTAATATTTTGCTTGGTAATATTTTTATCGAAATTTCCTTCGGCTTGGGTTACGTTAGCTCATCTATTCGTAGCGGGCAAAGCTGAATACTATTGCATTGAGCCGCCGAAAGCTGATCCATGTTCCGGGGATTGTAAAAAAGCAGATTTTAATCGTTCAGTTTTTACGGAAACTATTGAAATGACATTCGATCTGACTTGCGATCGTTTTTGGCTGTCAAGTTTAACACAATTTGCTGTAATGGGCGGCATTATGGTTGGCGCTATAGTCTTTGGCATATTATCCGACCGGTAAGTTTAAAATGTGTTTTTAAAAAACGACAAAAGCACTGAGACAAACATTTCTCTTTAAGACGAATTTTACACGTAATGCTCATCATTTAGCATTTAATCTAATCGGCTTGACGAGTCCGTAATACATGTTCTATCGAAATTGATATTTTATTTTTTTTAATTGTGGACTTGTGGTTTACGGAAATCAAAAAGAGAATGAAAGGTCTATTTTTTGCTTTGTTTATCGATGCTTCTATCAGCAGGAGAAATACCTAGATCTGTCCAATATTTTGACGCTAAAGCAAAATGTACATGACCTTTAAGCTTTTAATCTCTCTAAAGGATACACTAAGCGTTTTTGTATCTATTTTTTTAGATTGGGACGTCGTAAAGTGTTCTTGGTAGAGTGTGTAATGCAGCTTGTTTGCGGCGTTATAGCTTCATTTTCGGTACATTATATCATGTACATAACTTTAAGATTTCTCACTGCAGTTGCCACCGGGGGCCAAATGACTACGAGGTCAGTATGAATATATTTTTTTTGATCTGCTTGCGGCTATAACGATAATTGCTTTATTTACAGTTTCGTTTTGATCATGGAAATTATTGGCCCTAGTCGACGTGAAGCGATGTCGATTTTATATCAAATACCGTTCTTTATGGGTCACGCTTTACTTCCGTTATTTTCTTATTTTTTACGCGACTGGCATTATTTCCATTTATGCATTTCTTCAATTTCAATTATCTACCTCATGTACGTGTGCTTGGTATCGGAGTCACCGCGATGGCTGTTTACAACGGGTCATCTGGACGAAGCTATAACGCTCGTTGAAAAGATTGCCAAAAAGAATGGTCGTTCTTTTGAAAACATACAACTTATACGGCCACAGATGGAAGAAGCCTATCAGATCTCCGTATCGGATCCGAATACGCTTAAGAAACGGGGAACAGTTTTCGATTTGTTTCGCACGCCCAATTTATGCAAGAATACCATAGTCATGGTCTATCAATGGCTGAATGCCTGCATGGTTTATTACGGGGCTGCTCAATTTATATCAAAATTGGGCGGCAATATATTTCTTAACGTTTTCATTAGTGGTGTCTTGGGTATACCAGGCTGTATAATTTGCATATTTATGACGAAATATTCAGGACGTCGTTTAACGCTAATTATATCGAATTTTATTAGTGCTTTTGGCTTTTTACTGATTGCTTGTATTTCGAATTTGAGTGCTTCGCTTGTATCCATATTTGCTATAATCGGTCTTTTCGGTGCGTCTTTAACTTTTCCAAATGTGTATTTATATGCGGGCGAAATATTCCCAACTGTGGTACGCACAACTGGTGTGGGTTTGTGCTCATGCTTTGGTCGTATCGGGTCGATGATTGCGCCATTTGTCGCAAGCGATTTGGCTTTAAAGTCACCCGTTATACCACCGTTAGTTTATGGAATTATTGCCGCTCTGGGTTTTGTGTTGACATTCCTTTTGCCGGAAACGAGAGGACTACCGATAGTTGAAACTTTAGCAGATGGTGAAGCCCTTGGCAAAAAGCAAAACAACAAATCCAAAATCGAAATGTGATCGAAAGCAAAAAACAAAAAAGACAAAAAATTGCCGAAGCACTTTCGAAAATATTAAACTATCGCTTTATTTACTAGTTACCGTTGTAAAGCGGTTTTTAGTTTTTTTCATTTTTATAGAATATATCTTGTGATATAAGAGTAATGTTAAGTTTGAGTATAAAAAAATAAATATATGATAAATTTAAAAGGAGATAACTCCTTACTAGATAAACTAAAGCTATAACAATATTAGAGATAGACTTTACAGATAGAGCTTACTTTGCTGGTAGTTGTAGTGAGTGCTGAGTCGGTAAAGCCATTACACTTATCGATTGCGCACACATCCCCTAAGCTGCCGGCACCACCTCCCTGTTTCTTTTCTACGTTCTCTTTCCTGACTTCTTGCTAACTCTCACCGCGTCACGCCAATCACTCCCGGAAGTTATAGACGTAAATTTTTTGATTGACTTTGACAAGCCGCCAAAAATAGGGGATCAAAATAATCCCATTTGGTAAAGATAGACATATGCAAAAAGTTGGCAGCTCTACTGTTAAAGTCGCTTTTTCATTGCATCATTATGTTGGGTAGGGCCCATCATCATCGGTTATTGTTAAAGTTAAAGAATCGATATTGCTGTTATTGTATTTGTTGTTTTTCGATTTTTTATGTTTATTTGGATGAAGGTGCACGTGGCGGAGGAGAATTGTACTGTCACTTGGTTTAATTGAAGATTTCCAGGAACTGGTTGGTGTTCGAAGCAGCGTTTCTTTGATATTCAAATGTTATTGGAATCTGACATCGTTAACGATTTCCTCAGCATTGCTTTTCGGCGTGTGGTCATTTGAAGGTGATTACCTTTTTTGTGAAGGTTGTGACATAATCGCAGCATATTCTGCTGGAGGGTAAAGTATTTAGTTCCTGATATCTACGGCGAATTTCACTCATAATAATATGTACGTAATAATTGCACTTGGCCTCTTGCCACATCTTCCTTTTCCCAAAACTAAAAAGGCTAAAGGCGGGATTTTGCCCTGGTTGAGGATATAAAGATCGCATCGGTGGAAGACTTCAAGGTCTTGCTAAAAAGCACATATCAGAAGTGCGACCATAAGTCTCTTATATCTAACGGGGATTACTATGTATTCTGAATATTGATGAGTAAATAAATATTTTTCGAGAATTTTGAGATGGAAACTTTTTTTTGAATACATTTCGTATTTAATGTTGCCATGTCAGGCTTGAAAATCTGTTACAATTGGGAAAGATGTACATGGAAGTACGAGAAAGGAAAAGCATGTGGATCAAAACATATCAACATACTAAATGTCATCTGAATTCGAAAATTTGCGATCTATGGAATTAGCACAAGGTAAGTGGACAGACATCAGGCACCTGCTTAAGTTGAATCGACCAATTTGCTCAGGCCGACTCCGCTATGCTTAAACAGAGTCACTCAGTCTACTCACGTTGACTAATCCAGTTTGACTTGGGCTTACTCCACTTACGCTCTTATGGGTGGCTCCAAACAAACAAACCCAGCATTACAAAGCGCTACTAAGAACAAATGATGGCACCGAGCAAGAAAATGCAACATTATGCTAAACGTCATGCTAATGTGACATCTCGGCATGATGAAGTTACGCCCCATATGACAAAACTTGCCAGAGAACGTTAACACTACTAATATGGAATGCGAGAATCATTCCCGCTGTTATCGTCATTTGTTACTCAATCGGACCAACCCTGATTATAATCGATGACGCATTGCTTGTTCGAGCAGGGCTCTCATTATTATGCCGATGGTCAAAAATGCGTCTTATTGTGCACAACAGGAAACCCACAGACTTTTTGTTCTGCCTAAAAGATGAGAAAAGTAGTGGGCAATGTTTCGAATAAATAATTTTTTTATTTCTCCTAAAATTTTAAATATTTCATTAATCAAAAGTCAGATAGAAATTTAGTTGCAGATCTAATCGTTGATCTATTTCTAGCTTAATCCATTCTGCTTTGATTAAACTATTTACGGTAAATGTTAGTCTCTTCGACATTTCCCAAATTGGACGGTTCAGCCTAATAAATTATCCCGTGTCTAAAAAATAAATTTGCAAGCGTCCCTTAGAATCTATGAATGATGAATTATATGACAAGACAGAAGGCTGTATCGAAACGCAACCCATAAACGTTTACTCCAAAAAGAGACGAAAGAAGTAAAAGAACAAAACTCTCATGCTCTATAATATGAAGGGGGCGCAGTTGATGCCATTTCAAGGGTTTTTTAAAAACAAAAAGTTTTTGTCGTAGAGGCGGAGAGAGAGGTTGCAAGCGTGTCCTTTGAAAAGTTTAGGTCAATCCCAAATTTTTTTGCAAATTTTTAGGCGATATCTTCATTTTCGCTACCGGGAAAATGTTTACCACAAATACTACAAAGCTACGCAAACAGACAGACAGACAGACGAACATTTGGACATGTTTAGGTGCATTCAAGGGTTGTAACTGGCCAAGAATGCGTACACTTTACGGGGTTTTTGAACTTCGTTTCTGCGTGTTATAAAGGTATTGGAAAAATAATTAAATTTTGATGGGTAGGCGTGGTCAGCTTTTTTCAAATTTTGTGCACAGAAGCTACAGCATCACCCATTGAGAATGCGCTCAATGTGCATTTGTGTGCATTTATTTGCTATAGTTTGTGAGTGATGAGCAAAAAACCAATTTTTCTTTCCCTTTGAAAAACAGTTCTGTTCTCAATTTACGTAGTGTTGTAGGAGCCCTTTGATCGATTTGGCCCATTTTCAAGAAGTGCAAGAACTTCCAATGCTTCTGTCAAATTTGAAGTCGCCGGCTTCATTTTTGCGGCTAGGAGAATGTTTACAACGGACATTTCACAGACGGACAGTCGGTCAGACGACAGGCGGGCAAATGGCCAGGTGGACAGGGTTAAACCAATTGTAATGGTGATCAGGAGTATATATTTGTGTGGCCTCTGATGCTTTCTCCTGGGCGTTGCCAACGCAAATGGTGGGCATAGTGATGGAAAATTAAACGTCTTATTTTTATACACATTTGCTGAAGATGCAGCTACCATGTTAACTTGGATACAATGCAGTTATATCGTTAAAGATTCGTAAGGATTCCAAAAACTGTAATGTTTTTCCATTTAAAAGGAAATTTAAGAAATTTTTTACCGAAATGAGGAAAATAGAGGAAAAGCAGCCTTGAAGTCTAATGAAAACGATAACTATTGAATCCCGACGAACGTATTCACTATGTTCATATGTAAATAATATATAACAATACCGACGACTAATTAGTCATTTTCTGCTTTTGATATTTCCGTAAATTTTTATATATTTCTGTTTTCTTATATTTGCTAACAGTGATATAAATTTAATGAAATGGAGGAAAGAAGAGGTACGTTTCTTTTTACTTGTCCTTTACGAAGTATATTAAAAGTCTACTGCGTACCAATCTCTTAAAAGAAGTACCCGCTGATCCGATTATCATGCACTTGGGCGATTTAGGTCGTTATCAGTTATTTTATTGTTTGATAATATTTGTGGCAGGATTCCCGTCGGCTTGGGTAACCTTGGCACACCTCTTTGTGGCCGGCAAGGCTGATTATTACTGCAAAGATCCATCAGATGCTGATCCATGTACGGAGCGGTGCAGGACAGCTGACTTCAATCGCTCGATTTTTTCAGAAACTATTGAAATAACATTCGACTTGACTTGCGATCATTATTGGCTCTCAAGTTTAACACAATCGGCTGTAATGGGCGGTATTATGGTCGGCGCAATCATATATGGAATATTATCAGATAAGTAAGCTTGTAATTTTCACAAAAATTTTAATTCTTTAGAGCTTGGGAGAATGGACAACGTAACTGCTAGTAGTTCAGAGGCACGCTATCCGTGAGAATATTTATAAAAGCCACTTAAGCGGATAGAGTTATGGGTGAAGCTCTTGATTTCGAAAGTTTTAACTAATTATCGTTGTTTGCCTTTTCAATAATTTTGGCAACAAACTTTATAACGGATTATTTCCCTTCGCTTTTCCGTCAATTCAATGGCAAGTTAAAACTTTCTGTCGTCAAAATTGTTATATAAATTTTGCGCGTTTGGATTTATTCCCGTCGTTTTTCGGGCATAGGGCCCCAACCTTCAAGCTGATCGAGTCTCAGGCTAACAGTAAACTATATCCATTGTCAATTGCCTTACCGATAAAGTATGTATTGCACGCATGTAGTCTACATAATGCTTCTTGACTTGGGTGTAATTCATTCTTTACAACTTTTTAATCCATTCAATGTTGCATGCAATTCTTCGCATTTTTGGTGCATTAAGTCCCTTTTTTTATTTTAAATGGAGAATTGCCATCTTTCAACACACAAAACAATTTCAAACGTATTATGCGTGAATATGCATCACATAAAATTGTAAAGCTACACTTCTTCGCAAACAAATATTTTGGGGAAGTTTCACGAAATAAGCGTTTATTAAACGTCAGGGCCTATATTGAAAGGCCCTGAACAATTGAAATTGAAATATGCAATAAGGCAATAACTGAAACAAAACTAATAAAGTGAAACACGTTGCTAAAAACCCAATAAGAGACATCTTAGGTTATAGGTGTTGTCGTAGAGCGTAAACCTACAATGATCCAGCGCAGAACTAGTCTTAATAACCTATCAAACAAATTATATTTCCGCTTTTCGCCCTTAGATATGGACGTCGTCCGATTTTCATTGCAGAGTGCGTGCTACAACTAATTTGCGGTATGACGGCTGCACTTTCACTTAATTATGGCATGTACATTATTTTAAGATTTCTCCACGCGGTCCATACTGGTGGGCAAATGACTACAAGGTTGGATGAAAATTTGCTATTTTTCGAAAATATTTGCTAATTATTACGAAATTTAAAGCTTTGTTATAATCATGGAAATTATCGGTCCCCGTTACCGTGAAGCAATGTCCATTTTATATCAAATACCTTTTTTTAGCGGCTACACTCTACTGCCAGTATTTTCCTATTTCCTGCGTGATTGGCATTATTTCTATCTGGCCATCTCATCAATTTCATTTTTTTATCTGATATACATATGCTTCATATATGAATCGCCGCGCTGGCTATTCATCACAGGTCGTTTGGAGAGGGCAATATCGATAGTAGAAACGATCGCAAAGAGGAATGGTCGCTCTGCAGAAGATGTAGAACAAATACTACCCAAAATGCAAGCCGCCTACGAACAATTTATATCGTCCGCCCCTAAGAAGAAAGGTACCATTGTTGACTTGTTTCGAACGCCTAATCTACGTGTGAACACTATAGTGATGCTCTACCAGTGGCTGAATGCCTGCATGGTGTTTTATGGGGCGGCTGAATATTTATCAAAGTTAGGCGGTAATATATTCATTAACGTATTTATTAGTGGTGCATCGGGTATACCAGGCTGCATAGTCTGTATTTACATGACAAAATACTTAGGACGCCGTTTGTCGTTGATTTTGTCGAATCTTGTGAGCGCGCTTTGTTTTTTGGTAATTGGTTGCATTAACGCGTTTAACAACATTATTGTGGTGACATTTGCTATAATCGGCCTTTTTGGTGCGACGGTGACTTTTCCGAATTTATATTTATACGCTGGTGAAATATTTCCGACTGTAGTTAGAACGACTAGTGTGGGTTTGTGTTCTAGCGTTGGTCGTATCGGTTCGATGATTGCACCATTTGTAACAAGTGATTTGGCTTTATATTCACCCATCATACCGCCATTGGTTTATGGAGTTATTGCTGGTTTGGGGTTTGCTCTAACGTTCCTTTTACCCGAAACCAGAGGTCGACCAGTAGCCGAAACTTTAGAAGATGGCGAGGCAATCGGCAAACACCAAAGGAAACCAAAAAACGTAAACTAAAAGAGAGAAATACATCTAGAAATAAAAAAGAAAGATTCCTGCATATATCATACTCATCTGGCTATCGTTTACAAGCTATACCCAACTTTCTGAAAAATGATGCGAAAAAAAGAAAATATTGAACAAATAAATAGATGTAAGACGTGTACAATATGTGAAAACTGTCACTTTTGACAGATGTCAAACACACGTTTGGGTGCTTTTCAAAAATTCAGTGCACTAACAATTTCCTATATCTAAAAAGGAAACATATTATACTAAAATATATTCAATGTAATGACGTACATTCTATGTAAAAAGCTGTCTAAACTTGTAAAGAACAAGCAGATAATATTTTTAGTAAAAAGCTATGTAAACTTGTTAAGAACAAATGGATAATATTTTTCATCAAAACTATCTTCACAGTTAGTTCAAACTGTCTTCACAGTTACCGAGGTAAGTAGCGTATGCATGTTTTGTAGGCCCATTGACGAATACTTGCTCGCTTCATCTAAGAGTATTTTTTTAGGTCCTGAATTGACTCAAAGTGTTTGTCTGCAATTATTTACGTTAGCCTTCGGAATAAGAAAGTGTCGAACGGAGCAGGTCAACAACAATGATGGTCGTACATTATTGTGGTGCCATATACATTGGATAGATTGTTAGAAATGGACTCAAGTCAAGTCTTTAAGACGAGGTCTATTTACCAACTGTGAATGTGGGTTAGCAGAATATGCCGAAACGATTTTGATTCTAAATCTGAGAAGTAGGGATAGACATTAAGACGTAGCTAAATCGATTCAAAATTCGTTAAGAACGCATAAAAACTCCATACACAATATATTCGGAAGTCAATATTTATTGAGCCACGGCTTCGTGGTGTGTTTAGGAAAGAATGGATCAGATCAACTATTTCTTAAGGTTTTTTTTTTTTTAGGAAGGGCGAGTTTAATTTTCTGCCATTTTTTCACAAAAATTATTGGACGTAATTTTGCTTGAAAGACGAATCTTAGGCAGAAATTATTGTTATTCCTATCGGACAAATAGCAAAGCTTTTAACTAATTTAATCAATGCCAGAAAGTTGTAAAGAGAAGATTCTCGCGATGTCATTGAGATCTTGCTCTATGTGTTTTATTTCGCAGAGCATTACATGTTCTCTGGTGAGCATAATATCTCATCACTTATCCCTCTATTTATTATTATTGTCAAAGTTAGCTGACCGTAAATTTCCGATCTCTGGCGAAGTATAAGTGCATTCGAGACAAAAATAAATATAAATAATTTAAGCGGATTTTTCCTTTTTTCCAATCTTCTTTCTTTCTAATTTCTCCTCATTAATGGTGTAGCTTCCAAGTTAGATTTTAGGACAAGAGGGAGCGAGTTTATGCTTCTCTCTTCTTTGCCATCAATAGAATTTGAGGTTAGGAGACTAGAAATTCCCAATTCTGGCTCTCGTAAGCTTTCAAGTTTTTAAGCAATCATAGCAAATGAAACCCCGAAGGAGCACATTTGGGCATCGGCACATTCTTCAACTCTTCTGGCTTTACAGATCGCGACAAAAAGCGGTTCTCTAGTTGAATGTAAAAAAACTCGACTTATTACAATAATTTGAATGATAATAATCAATAAAAATGGGTTCAGCATGATGATGATGAGTAGTAAGCGCTGGTTCAGTGAAGTCTCAAAACTCGGTGCAAAGAGCCAGGATGTTGCTTAAGTGTTGCTTAATTACTTTCTATGGAAATATGTATATAGATGTAATTGCTTTGGCTAAGCCTTATGGTATGGCAACATTGACTTATTGTCGCTTGTGCAAATGTAGCCCATTTCAGCTGATAAATGGATAAATAAATAAATAAAACTAAATAATAAAAAAGAATGTTAAACTTCTCATTTTGGTCCATCTCTACCCAACAAACCACAAAAAAAAAAAAAAAAAAACTTCTCATTATTCTTCTTCTTTTTACTGAAGAACGCTAGATTATCAATCCATTTTTTAATTTATTTTATTTATTTATTTACTTATTTATTGACGCTTATGTAACCTCTAAGACTACGGTGGTGCACCATAGGTGTAATAATAAAATATCATAATATGTTGTAATATTGTTCTTAAACAATCCCTATACTAAGTAGTTAGGTAATTTTATTACCGCGGATTAAAAGCTTAGGTAGTGAGAACTGTTGTAATTCTCTAGGGAGGGAATTATTAGATCTTATAAATCTTAGTGAAAACAAAGGAATGAATAAAACTTTAAGAAAAGAATATTCGCAATTTTTTTTAATAAAATAATAATTTATATATAATTTATTTAAAAAAATTCTTTTTATTTATAAATGTTTTCAGTTTACCAACTTAATGAGGTCCATAGGCAACACACCGTCATTTGAAAACAAAGTACATTTTTAAACATACTGTTTGCAAATAAGTTTTAGCGATTTGTTTATTTTTTTTTTTTTTTTTAAGAGACAAATCTAGAAGCAAATCATGATTAGCTTAAAAATAACAAGTGCTTGTTTATTTAGTATATTGTTAGGATACGGTTTCTAGTCTATTTAGAGCTCACGGCGGTGCCACTTCAACCGTAAAGTCCCTAATCATCTAATATTTGGGTTAAAATGTTTAAAGTCCAAATTGTGGCTTTGTTCGTAATTGCAGCGCTTGGCTTTACCAAATTGTAATGTCTGCTGTAGCTGAATTTTCTCAATTTCAGGAGAATAGTACAAAAATTTGTAATCATCTTCGTCACCTTCGTCAAATGAACTTTCATCAACCTCTTTATTATTATTAGTATTTTTCATTTCCTCATTTGTTAGACATTCTTACGGTAAAGGGGTGGAGTGTGGCCAATTATCACCACTGATGCCTGATTATACATGGCACATCACATAGTTCAGCATAGGTATCCACAAATCACGACAATTTACGCGATCCCGTTGACGAAATTGTTTACATAGTTCCTTTTCCATGGTTAGACGAGATTGTGTCAACGTGCTTAGTAACAAATCTTCAATATCACCGACACATTGCGCGTATTCATCACCATATGCCACATTGCACGCCAATACCACCGTACATGCCGTACATTGCGCATATTCATGACCAAATCAACATTACGGGATGTCTCTTGTAACGTTGCTTTGGCTATTGATTGTTCTTAAATAAATCTTATTTTCTGGCGAAATGCTATTGCAAAATGATAAAAATCGCTCCAATTAATCTGATAATTAAATTTATTTTATTTTTATTCAAGAGTACACGCCAATCCTGTTATTGTGCAATTGGGTGATAGGAGACGCTGTTAATGTTTCTACTGTATGTTATTATTTTTACCAAGAGTTCCTATTGGTTTCGTAAAAGTCATCCATTTTTGGCTGCAGAACCGGAATACTCTTACATCGAGCCATTGGATGCTGATCCATGTTGAAAGGAATGCAAAACAGTTGACTTTAATCGTTCGATTTTTCTGGAAACTATCGAAATGGCACTTAATTTGCTTTGCCACCGTTTTCAGCTTTCGAGTCCAACCCTATTTACTGAAATGAAAATATGTTACATTAGCGAGAAAAACAAAATTTTTCCTTTTTTAAAGAACATTCAATAGGTTAAGTTTATATTAAGGTAAGGCTGGTGGACGCTCCTTCTTGCAGAATGCGCACTAAAATTCGTATTTGGTGTGGCGGTATATTATATTCATATCTTTAGCTGCCATTGCCACTGGCGGATAAATGGCAACAAGGTCAAGTGCCGAAATAATTTATTTATTAAGTATATATACTAATGATGGTACTACTTGTAACTTTGTCCTAATGAAGATTATTGGTCCCATAGATCATTATCTGCCTACTTCATACGAGAATGTCTCTACTTTCACATAAGTTTTGTTTCTTTTTCTGCTGTATTGGTTATATGAATCACCCTGCTGGCTGTTTACCACAGGTCTCTTGGATAAAGCAATAAATGTTACAGAGAAAACTGCGAAAAAAATAGATGGTCTGCTGAAAATATAATACTTATACGCCCGCGAATGTAAGCAGCTTATCGGAACTTGCCAATGGATGCTTCTAAGGATCGCGGGGTCTATCTACACTCTTTTCCTACACTCCAAGGTTGGTGGTACAATTATGTCCATCAAATATGGTTCCAACGTAGCATTACCGGTAATTCGAAAACACATTTTTCAGCAGCTAAACGGTGCATTTAAAGAAATTGCGCGTGTGAAAAGTAATCGCCTTTTTTATAAAATAAATATTTATATAATTTTGACTATAACCTCCTAATAGAGGCGATTTTTAATTCCCAGGAGATCAAAATAAATATTTATATAATTTTGACTATAACTTCCTACCAGAGCCGGTTTTTAATTCCCAGGAGATCAAAATAGTTTACAGACATATGAGTGGTCGCACTTACGATAAAGTACATTTACAGATGATTCGTGTCTTACCATACGATATTTGTGAGAGTTGGCGAGAATATTGGCGAATCAGCTGAACATCTCATCTTCAGATACCATAACTTCAATAGTGTTAGAAGCTCTTTCAGTCTTTTCAATTTATGATATGATGGCCTTATCTCTTTACAACAAAGAACGATCGGGTGCATTAGAAAACCGAATTTGTCTTTTTGACTTACGTTAAACCTTTTATTAGTCGTTATCTTCACTTTTAATTGAAATTATTCCTAAAATTAGCTCTTTTCAGCCAAACTTCGTAACACTTTTCTTAAGCACCTTTTACATCTTTACAATCCACTAATCTATTTATTGTACCGGTTTCAACACACAATGCCTTCCGTTTTTTCGTAAAAATAAATACATTTATGTATTGCAAATAATCATTACATTCTAAACTTAGATACATACACACATACACATTTCTCACTGAGTTGGTCCACTCAAATTCAATATCCAAAGAGAAAAATAACAGTGTACGTAATGAACACGCAAGAAATTTATATTGTTCTGGGGACGAATCTGGCCTAACCGCCTATGCTTTTATTTAATGTCATAAAAAAGTGAATGGGGTAAAATTCACCACGTCCTGACGTCCACCATAGTTAATCTAGAGTTAACACCTGTCGCCTTTTACTTTCCAAGTCCTTCTATTTGGTACCCATGTCAATGCTATTGTTAGGGAAAAATTAATCTGCAATCACTTCAGAATTAACACACTTACCTTGGCGGCTGCTACTCTCCAAATCCGTTTATTTGATATCCCTAACAAGAACAAATTAATCCACCAGGCCGTGGTGTCCACCACACTTATTATGGAATTAATGCATTTTTAGGCAAGTAACATATCTTCATTTGAGGAATGTACAAAATAGTTTTAGGCATTCTCTCTTGTTTACCTTGTGGCTAATAATCATAAAACCGCAAAAAAGTGAAAAAGGAAAACTGAATCACTTATAAGTTTGCGTGAGCAAGTTTTTCCATTTGTGCACATAAATAGTTCAGTTATTCAATGCAATGAGTAAAATATCACAGTTTACGCGAGCTTATGCTTCAATCAATTAGGGCCATTTTCAATAGCAACCTGCGTGAAAAAACTTCCAATGTTTCTACCAAATTTAAAATCGCCATCTTCATTTTTGCGACCAAGAGAGTGCCAACAGCGCACACCGCACAGACACACTGACCAACAGATATGGCTTAATCAATTCAGAGTCTCATGCTGGTCAAGAATATATACACACTTGATAGAGTTTCGGAAGGTCCCTGTTGGCTGCTGGAAAATTAGTATACTGTGATAGGTATAAAAATTTACCCTATTAGTATCAGTGGTAGGTATAAAAATTTACCCTATTTTTGAAACTTAGATAATACCAATTTTCCATTTCAAAATCGATTGTTTTGCAATATTGCACTTTGATAGGCATCCCTGTGGAAATACTTTTTTCCAGTTCTTTTTTAATATTTTGATTTTATTTTATTTTGTAAATTCTTTTACAAATCATAAATAATTTCTTTTACCCACGTATTGAATTGAAAAACACTTTTGATAAAATGGAGGAGCAGAAAAAAGGTAAATATTGGTTTAGATGGTAAATATTGGTGGATTCGCATCACAAAGAGAGTGAAATTCATCAGCAATATATCGCATTGTTTTTATAGTACCTCGTCCTGATCCAATTATAATACACTTGGGTGACATGGGGCGCTATCAGCTCCTTTATTGTATGCTAATATTTTTATCGAAATTTCCTTCTGGATGGGTGACAATGTCGCATATGATTGTGAGCGCCAAGGGTGAATATTATTGTGAAGACGGGGAAGATGTGGATCCCTGTACGGAAAAATGTAAATCGCCTACATTTAATCGGACAGTTTTTACCGAAACAATTAATATGTCATTTGATCTCACTTGTGATCGTTTTTGGCTTGCAAGCTTATCCCAATTACTAGTAATGGGTGGCATTATGAGCGGTGCTATGGTGTTTGGAGTACTATCAGATAAGTAATTGCAAAAATTTTTTACAAAACCTCTTTAAAATACATACGTCTTTCGAAGAAGATAAACTAGTCGAAGGCTCTATATATATAGTAGAAAATAAATAGAGCACACAGTACTGGCCTTTAATTACATTTGCACCTTAATTAGAAATTATCCCCGTTGGATAATTTTCGCTTTGATTCGTGGAATTGCAAGCGTTCTCACTTCCACATCCAACGTACTTAAACACCATTCTGGCCATTATTGTGGTTATGTGCAGGACTTTAAAAACCTTCTTGAAGAATTGGTCGCACATACGATATGGAAACATAAGATAACCATTTCCTTTTTTTCAGATTTGGACGCCGTATAATATTCATTATCGAATGCGTAGTGCAACTGGTATTCGGCGTGGTAGCTGCATTTTCATTAAACTATCCAATGTACGCTCTTTTCAGATATCTGCATGCAGCTGTTACCGGGGGGCAAATGACTACCAGGTTTGCTTTAAATTTCTTCATTAACTAATTAGATTTGTTAACGATTGCTGAGCTTATAGTTTTGTCCTAATCATGGAGATTATTGGTCCCAAATACCGTGAGACGATGAATGTTTTATATCAAATCCCGTTTAATTTGGGTCACGCAACTTTGCCGCTATTTTCTTATTTTCTACGTGATTGGCATTACTTTTATCTTAGCTTTTCTTTGTTTTCGGTTGTATATCTTGTATATATATGCGTGATATTGGAATCGCCACGTTGGCTATTCGCCACAGGTCGTTTGGAGAAATCAATACCGATTGTCGAAAAGATCGCAAGAAGGAATGGCCGCTCTCCAGAAAATATAGAACAAATACGACCCCAAATGGAAGCAGCTTTTCAACAGTTGATATCATCCGGTGCTAAGAAAAAAGGCTCCATTTTAGACTTGTTTCGGACTCCGAATCTCCGCAGGAATACCATAATAATGCTGTATGAATGGTACAACGTGTGTATGGTTTACTACGGTGCCGCTCAATTTATATCAACATTGAGCGGCAATATATTCTTAAATATATTCATTAGCGGCCTATTAGGAGTGCCGGGCACAATTTTGTGTGTCTTTATGACAAAATATTTGGGACGGCGTACAACAATGATTATATCGAATGCAATAAGTACTTTTGGGTTTTTGGTGATTGCTTGCATTACTATTTTAAATCCGACAACGGTCGTAGTCTTCGCCATAATTGGTCTCTTCGGTGCATCAATTACTTTTCCGAATGCATATTTGTACGCTGGCGAAATATTTCCAACTATAGTACGAACAACTGGTATGGGTTTGTGTTCTTGCATTGGTCGTGGCGGCTCAATGATAGCACCATTTATAACAAGTGATTTGGCTTTATATTCACCCGTTATACCACCAATAGTGTATGCAGCTTCTGCCGGTATTGGTTTTGTGCTTACATTCTTCTTGCCTGAAACAAAAGGTCGCGTTGTACCAGAAACTATAGAAGATGGCGAAGCCCTTCATTTTAGGAAAACGGATTAATAACGAAGTAAAAAATCGAGAAGAGAGAAAGCAATCAATTGCGGACGCTTTAGCAATAAGCAAATACGACTAGTTGGCTTATTTTTATTGACACTCCGTGGCTTTTTTTTATTGACGGAGTAAATTAATAAAAATAAATTGAGTTCACATTTTTTTCAGATTTAATTTAATTCACGTGGAGTCAGTTAAAACAAAATGTAAATTTCATACGACGACAAAATTGAGGTAATAATCGAAATGTTTTGTTCCACTTAGTCAAAGGCATGATTTCAGAACAGCGAAGTCAATTGCATATATCTCAGCAGAACGAGCAATTAAGGAGCAAGCAAGGATTAAAGTCATTAGTTCGTTTTAGTACCACATTTAGTTTTTAAATACTGCTCTTTGTGTGCTACATATGGCAACATCGCTGTAGGAATCAATACATGAGGGGACAGGACGGGCTAGAATCGGCTGGCAATACCAATCTGAGGCTGATCGAAAGTATCACTTGAAGTGAATAGTTTTTAGAATTTCGAGTTTACCTATCTCTGTTTTTCGTAGATTGCTTGTATTGTCATAAAACGACTTTTTGTTTTATTGGTTTTTAAAAATGAACTTTATTCAACTTAACAAAATAAACTTAGAGCTAAGAATTACTGCTTTTCTCTAATTCCCCATATTTTTATCGTCTACATAAAGTATATTAAAGAAAAAAATTAAGAAAATTATATTCGATGGTGATCGAATCTCTTATATTCATCACCGTGATAAAAAAAAAACAAAACAACTAAATTTTCATTCTCTATAATATTGCGTGGCCTCGGCTGATCTTTTTGTATTTTCAGAGTAAACGTGGATTTTATATTATGTATGTGTTGTACGAGTAAAAATAAAGGGAATGGAAAGCAAAGGTGCACACAGTTTTCGGTATATAGGCGTGCGTTGCAGTCGTGTTCTTTAAAAAACTTGGGTCATTTTCCAATGCTTTTGTAATTTTAAAAAAAATTCTAATTTGATGCACTATAAAGTTGAATAGGCGTCGCCAAAATTTTCCAAATTTGAGGTTGATAGCTCCCTTTTTGCGGCTAGGAGACTGTTTACAATATACGGCCAGACGGACAAACGGACATCCTTAAGCCTATTCAGAGTTTGATGCTGATCAAAAATATATATTCTTTGCGGAGTCCCTGAAGCTTCCTTCTGAGCATTGTAAACGTTTTGACAAAATAGATACACGCCCCATCCTTCGGTGGTGGATATAACAAGCGAAAACATAATCAGGCGAAGCCGATCATGACATACTCTCCATCACTACGTACAGTATTTCGCTCATAGTACACGTATTAGCTCGTTTCGCTAACAATACAACAAAAATTACTCATTATTTTCATGCAAAGCCATAATTTCCCTGAAAGTCCGCATATTGGATGCTTTTCTCCATATCAAATAGACCTATGTGATCCAAGTTCTCTAGCATTCATTTTTTTGCTCGACCGCTATTACGAATTAATTTTCATCACGAGCAAGTGAAAATATTATATTCGGACTAGGCCGGCAATTAAATACCCTATGTCACATTGGGTAAGAAAAATCTTATTTTTGCCATAGAACGCAAGAATAGTACCTTCTTAGCATTATGGAACTGTATATTAAGAATTAGACCTCTTTCCAAACAAAGGCTTATTTTCCGTAAGAATAGGTGCGCCACAGAGGCTCAAAAATTCAGATACATATTCAAAATTTAGCTCAGTTAATTTTTATATCAAATTGCTATTATGGGTCCATTTTCATCATAACTTAATAAAACATAAACTTTTCTGAGTTAAAAAACAAAAAATTTTCGAGAAAATTCTTACAAAGGGTAGGGTCCAAATAATAGGGCGAAATGGTCCAAATTTGGTTTAGTTAATTTACAATTTTTATCTTAAACTTGTCATTATGACCTGATTTTCACCAAAAAGCATTGAAAATTATACCCTTTTCTCATATGAACTTGAGTTTTCTTTATATGCGAAGGATTTCAAAAAACTGCACTAGCCGATCCAAAATTTTCACAAAAATTTAGTATGTCGAAATATTATTGCTTAGCCACTTTTGCCGAGAAATTTCGAAAATTACAATTTTTTTCCATATAACATTTTTTTAGAATCGGGCGTTATATGGGGAGAGGTCGAAATAATGGTCCCATCTAAACCATTTTGAATAGTGTTTGTCTTTCGGTCAAAATACGCCAATGTACCAATTTTCATCAAAATATCTCAAAAATTGCGATCTGCTTGAATAGAAATATACATGAACAAGCATCCGACATCAGGCGGATAGAGGGACAGACGGTTTAGAACGAGTTGGAACATGATTCTGAATCGATTAATATAACGAAAGGTGCTTCTCAAGTCTTTCTGGTTACCCTATACGACAAGTGGTGTAGAATATAATTAATTTATATAAATTCTCGCCTCTGGATTTTCGTAAAAATACAACCCGGGAAGAGCAATTTTTACCCCTTTTCCACATAAAACCGATCTTATGTTACCAATAAATAGTCTTGGTGAACAAAGTAATGGAGAGTCACTGCCCCAACATGACCCCAAAGTAAAAAGTCTAATAAGTTTATACCGCATGATGTTTATGGCAAGCTCAGTTAGGCATATTTTGAGGTTACACGATTACTGACCTTTTCCTTCAATTAATTTGATTTTGTTAAGGAAATTGCGGCATTTTGTTGAACCCACATATTGTTCAAATTGAAATCATTTAACTTTTGCCAAAAAAAATCGGTAAACATGCTATCGTAGTAGTATTGAGGTTAACTGCAATGCCATTTTCGTGCTCAAAAATTATATTTTCGGCCCAGAAAGCATACGAAAAATTGGTACGTAAAAGTTATTTAGGAGCATCAGATTTGTTTTCTTTACACCAAAAAGGCAGTAATTCTTATTTAAAAAGTTATTTAAGCGCATATGACTTTCATCCAACGATGCAGGAAACGTAATCTAGTGTTCATTGTTTTCTTACCCTATTTCGGCACGCTGTACTGCCAGAAGTGCGTTTTATTTATGTTTACTTTCGGAACCACAAAATGGATGATCAAATGACTTGCAAATGCGAGACGAAAGCAACACCACGTAGTTGATCCTTGCATATGTTTTGTAATACTTTTGAACAAACTTTCTTTATTTCACAAAAGCTGTTTCCGATTTTGAAAATCCACCTTACGGAAGTAATGTTTAATCCCTCCAAGTATATGTATAGTGTTACACAACTATGCTGATATATGAAAATTAAATTCTTTTATTATTGAAAATTTTCCCACGCCCACGAATATCGTTTTATATCTTTTCCACATAATTAAGGAATCATTTAAACCAAAAGAAAAGGAAATTAATGTTTGAAAAATCAATAACAAATAAATTTCGCAACGTTATAAAAATCGGTTGTTGTCTATGCTTTATGCATATATTTTCTACAGTAAAGTTTTTTTAAATTGAAGCTACTTAACATCTATGTTAAATTTGAAGCTTTGATGTTTAACATACTTTTTCCAGAAATTACTTTTTAGCCAAAAAGAGAACGATAAAGCTCGATATTTAACATTCGTAACTTTTTGTAACATTCTTTAACTTTAGAAAAGACTTCTACGCACGTAAAAGCTTTTCTTCATTATATTCTGCAGCACTTGTGGCGCAGGGTGTATTAAATTAGTGCGGGCGTACGAAACATCCAGAAGAGCTATCTTTTATTATATTGATCGATTCGGAATCATTTTCTAAATCGATCTAAATTTGTGTGAAGTCGATCTATGTATTCTTGTGTTCAAGCTGCAGATCGAAATTTTCGAGATATTTTGATGAAATTTGTTGCACTGACGTACTTTGGCCCAATAACGAACGCTATTGAAAATGGTTTAGATCAGTACACTTTTTCGAGCCCTCCTTATATAAAGACCTATTCTGAAAAGTCGTTGAATGGAGAAAATTGCTAACTTCAACTTTCGACAAAAGTGACTAAGTAGTGGTATTTCGGCATTCTAAATCGGTGTGACCGTCTCGGTAAAAAGATTGAGTGAAAGCAAAAAAATGAGAATAACATTTAGATACCCGTTTAATAGTATGGATTATCGAAGTTTTAGTTTTTCCTCTAAGAAAAAGTTGATGGATACTAGAGATTCGACGGAGAGATCGGATGGCTTTTTTGATAAAAACTAAAGCTAAACTAATTATGGTCTATTAATTTATGCGATAAGGCGCTAAATGGGCCCACCTTTTATTATGTCAATATATTTACAATCATTTTCTGCAACAATTTTAATTTAGCTGCTTGTCTCTCGGTTTCGCCGCCTCTCTCTATATTGCTTGTCAATGAAATTTTGTCTTCGACCTGCAAATCGCAGTTTTTGATATAAAATTTGGCGAAATTCGGTACACTCAGACGTTTCACACCAAGGGAGAACCATATTGGAAATAGAGTACATCGCACTATTTCACGGCCTCTTCAAGTAAAACGCCTTACCGCTGTCCGCGCTAATCAAATATATTGGGACTTTAATTAGACCTTCTAGGAGCTTTCAATGAATATCGCTAAGCAGGTTAACGGATTAAAAATGAAGCCATGAACCTAAGTAATAGTAATATACTTGTAAAAGTGTATATAAATAGACTATTTGTAGAAGGCAGAGTCAGTCGGACAAGAAGATTTAAGTCGTAAAAGAATATTAGAGTTTAGAAGCCGAGAGAGAGTATTGTCAAAGTAAAATGTAAATAGTCCTACCCTTAAAAATTCATAAAAACAATAATGTTATCCGCCTGAGTGGCCGAGTAGGCAAGAGTCTCGACTAGCAATTCAATGGTCGTGGGTTGAAATCTCAAGTGCGGTAGAGTTATTAATAATAATAATAATAATAATAATGATAATATTAATAAAAATGAAGCCGAAAGCCTTAGGTGCTAGTGCTTTAAGACTTTAGTCTTAGAATTTATTCTCTGGCTAAATTTATATAATAATAATAATAATAATAATAATAATAATAATAATAATAATAATAATAATAATAATAATAATAATAATAACAATAATGTTAATAAATATATTGCAAAATGTATATGAACAGAGCATGCTAGTTGGAATCTATCTATAAAAACAAATTGATGTTAAATAAAAGAGTCCTTGTAGTGAAAACGTGTAAGTATCTCTCTTAAAAAGAATATCCACGATCTAGTGATACGAACCGTATCCGAGAAGAGCCGAATTTCGTAGAAATATGAATCCTTTCAAAGGAGTGATAAGTTTTATAATCATTACGATTCAAACTAAACTCAGCTATCGAGCCATTAATTGGAGATCGCAAAAAATATCTTTTCAAAAAAATTAAAACTATTTGCTTTTTATAAAACCGTCGCATTAAGCCAGGTTCTGCTTTACTTTAAATGAACTTTTTGTAAAAGTAATAAAAAAGTTCGCTGTACAAAGTTTATGTTTCGCTATACACTGTACTTTACATTACTTTTGTTCTGGTTTTGTAATGAAAAAGTTCTTTTCTATAAAGTTTATGTTAAGACTTATGTTAAAAAGTTCGTTTTTGAATTTTAAGAGCAAATTTTCTTCCACTTACAGCATGACATATAAGATTAAATTGCACAACACCTAACCTACCTACCTAACACATCTAACATCTAATAAGTCATTTTGGGGATCTTATAAATAATATTTCCGTATCGCTCTAAGATACCCAGTTGAATTAGTTGCGCTAAAAAAAGTAAACATCAAAAAACACGCTGATCAAAAATATATATAAACTTTTTGGGGTCACTGAAGCTCCCTTCTGGGCGTTGCAAACGTTTTCACAAAATGAATATAACCCCCATGCTACGGTGATGAGTGTAAAAATGTATAATTGTTGCGATTCTCAGTGTTAGCTGATCTTAATTTATATCATTTCATGTTTGAATTTCTACAGTTTTCAGAAGACTTCATGTGCATTTTACGAAATATGAATGCATGTGCTTAGGTATATGGAAGCTTTGCTAGATTGTAAACATCAATCCTTTTCGATTGTATAACAATCGATACCGCGAGCTACTTTGTTATAAATCAGTTACACATTTGCATACAAACATAGTCGCATAGATAATTAGTGTTATAGAAAGCAATTACGAATCGTTTTTAAGTGACAACCACACAACCATAAACAACAAAAAGAACAACAACTTATGGCGGCATCGAATAAAAAATACTAGTTGCAAATATGTTAAAATTTATGTGCACGCTTTGAATAACTATTAGTTGGCCTCTCATTTCGTGAGGTGTGTGTTCAGTTTAGCATATGTTGTTAACGGCGCTAACAAGATGCAAGCTAGACACACGTACATACTTGATCATGAAGGATCGCATTTAATAGATGGAAAAAGTTACCCATCCATTTCGGTCCCTCCGTCCATTTCGCCAGGGTTTCAAAACAAAGTCCCTTTCAATATTTTTCGAATCTTATAAGACTATGTTCAGAAATAAACTAAATCGGCCTTCAACTAAGAAGAAACTGATAGTTTTTTTTTAAGTTAGAGCTAGAAGTTGGTTTTTAAATTTCTCTTTAAAAAAACTATTGGATTGACTTGAAAGATAATGCAGCGAACAAAACAAATCATATATTTTTAAGTAAGATCGAGTGTATCAATGACGTTTCCATACTCATCACAGGTCCACCACTTTATTCATTTCTTGGACTGGATCCGTACTCTGTGAATAATAATAGGCTTCCTTTCCGTCCACTATTGTTAGACTAAATTAAAAACTTAATTGAATGGTTTTACAAAATCACACAATCACACAATCACAAATTCGGTATTTCTCACGTAGCGTTATAGCTTTTTCGTACTTGTGGTAACAAAAGATATGTTAATCTGCGAAAATGTTTTCTTTGAAGTGGAACCTATCAAACGGTAAAGACAGAGTGATCTCAAAGCGCACAAAAGTCGATCCTCGTACTCTCCAGTAGCCACCTTAATCGTTCAATGGGAATTTTTTTTTTTTTGAGCAATGGGATCGGAGCATGTTAAGGTTCAGTTATAAAAGGGAGCAAAAACAAAAAAAGAAGACCACACTGTTTTCTCTTTGAAACGAGACTAAAAGAAAATTTGTTTATTAAGCCAGCCAATGAGATCAATTTTCGTTGCAGTGCATCTTTAATAAAACAACAATTTTGTTTTTTAATATCCTTTTTATGGCCTTTAAATCGTATCAAAAATCCGAGACAAATTTTCTTAATAAAATTTTTCTATTGTAAGCTAATGAGAATGCCGTTTGCGCAAATCTTAACCAAATAATAATTAATTATATTTTATTTTATTATTTATTTATTTATTATTTAATAATTTATTGTTTATAATGAAAAACATTTACAGACTGAACAAAGTTATCGTAAAGTTTTAAGTTATGCCTCCTTCCAACTGCTGGAAATGCTTTTGCTACGCCTTAGGCACGATTATTAACACCCACACCCACCCTGCGTTACGAGTTTAACTCTTCGCTTGTAGAGTTAATATACTCGACATTAAAGAAAAAAATTTATGAAAGTCTCACATGGATGGCGGCTACGACAATGCTTTCTTGAGAAGGACAACCGTATGAATAGAATAATATTGACGTGAAAATTGAGTTAATCACGTTTTGTTCGCTTGCACGATCTTATTGATAGAAATATATTGTGCAGTCTTCTCACTCTTGTGCTCACCGAATATATTGTGTTAAGTGTAGACACATAATTATGTCTTGGCAATGTCATGTTTCAACATCAACTTGCAAATGTTAGTTATGCTATCAAAAAAAAGTTCATTACATAAAAATTTTATTTGACCTTTGTTGTCGAAAGTAATTCGTTTTCAGTTTTGCTATTTCAATGAGTTAGAATGTAGCTTGAGATTATGCTTACGAGTATCGTTACATCAAGTGAACTGAGCGTTTCTGTGCCGAGTTGAAATTTTCTCTCTAGTGTTTAAGAATATATGGGCCTTAAAGGGAAGAACGGAATGAGAGGAACGGAAGAAGGTGTTGTGAGGACCCAAAGTCTTACTCTCGTTTTGGCCTCACGCACTCTCCGTCTCTGGGGAGGGGGAAGTGCTAGAATAAGAATAGATTAAGGTAGAATAAGAAATAGCATAGGAATAGATTAGGAATATATTAGGGATAGCATAAGATAGAATATTAATAGATTAACATAGGATAGAATAGAATAAGAATAGGGTAAGTACAGGTTACGAGTAGGATAGAAAAAATTAGTCTTAGTCAGTCGTGGTTGGGTTCTCGAGCCGGGAAGTCCGTGCTGGGCTCTCGAGCCGAGGGGTCGGTGTTAGGCACGCGAGCCTATAACACCGAATACAATTTACAGAACTCTGATAAAATTTATCAAATGGAATGAATTAATAAAAGAAGAACCAAGTGCCTGCGAATATAAATTTTCTTGTGTTTGTTCCCTTCTCTGGGCCGCTGAGCTGCCCCAGCCAAAGGAAAGGGCCGAAACGGGCTCACAGTGTATAATACAGTCTGCTCAGAATCGTAGCCTTGTCGAATAATATCTAGATGCATTATAAACTCTTAGAGAGAACTATTCAAAATAATTTTGCAAAGCTCCCGCTTAAATTATAAGTTGTACTGTGCTTACATAATACAAGATTTTTCCTATCGATTGGTAGATAGAAAAAAAAATTTAATAATAGAAAGCAAAGAACAAAGGATTCGTCTTAAGTTTGATAATTTTATTAAAATGGTTTTATAGAGAATCTCTGAAAATGATGAAAAAGATTTAAGCTGATAATCAGACTCGACTCAGAAGCTTATGATTAAAAATTTTTTTGATCTGGTCGTCTTTCAATGTCGATAAATAATCAATCAAAGTAATGGTCTTGGAAAATCCTCGTCCGACATATGACCATTGTAAATAAAGGGCACGATTGCCAAGTTAGTGTTCGCGAGCTCCAATGTCAGTAGGGTAGAGTATGCTTGATTGTAGCTATAGCGAGTGTTCAATCGGCGAAGGCATTACACTCAACGATTGGATACAAACCCATCAGGCTGCGAAAGTTTTCGATTTCTTTGCCTTTGCCCACTAAAGGCGATAAGCCTCATATCAAAAAATTTAAGCTTCTAGGAAATAGCTTAGAGAGTTCCCATGTCTTACGAATTGAATTTGTAATGTTCTGTTGAATGTTTTTTGAAGGCGCTCCAGGCGCTATTCGAAAAGAAATCAATTTTCTTTACAATGATCAAATAAATCGATTCATATAATCAACCAAATACAATACTTGGCAAATCTAACTGATTTAGTCCATCAAGCGCAATATTTATCAAAGTCGTTTAATAACGTTGGTCACACGTAACTCATCGATCAAACATGCAGATCCAACTAATGCCATCGGGTAAATACAATATTCATCAAAGTGAGCTAACAATTTATTCGTAAAATTTGATTTATTTCGTTGCTCAGTTATCATACTCGATAAACTTGACTAGTGGTTTCGAGCACTGACCGAAGCATACGGCAATACTTGACTAATGTTATTGGTCAAGTGCAACGTTAGTCAAAATTGATAAATTTTTTAAATCGCATATCCAAACTAAAGCGATATTATTGATCAAGTACAATATTTATTAAAGTCGGATAACAACGTTGATCAAGTGCTATGTTCGTTAAATTTGATTTGTTTCTCTCACCGTTCAAGTTCTACCGAAACCAAGATCGCCAAATTTAACTTATCGCGCTGATCAACTGCGACAGCATAGCTTGTTCCCTTTTCTTAAAACTCAAATTATTAGTTAGTTTCTTAAAAAGGCGATTTTAACCTCTCGACTTCACTTGAATGAATGTAACAAAAATGTCTATAAATGGACTTTCACTTATTTAGTTAAAATATATATAAAAATGTAGGTATTCTTATGCCCTACACCGCTTTTTTTTGGCGGATGTGTGCAACAGTCAGAAGGATTTGAGATCAATGTATATTATTACCAAGTCTGCCTGTCCGTCTGTCCATTTGCCAGTTTTGTTTTTTCCGTTCAACCCATAGGGTGCAATTTTCGAGATATATTGATGAAATTTGACCCACTGGCGTGTTTTGGTCCAAGGACGAACGCTAATGAAAATGCTATACAGGTGGGACCGCTTTTTCGCCCATTTCCCATATGACATTTTACTTCTGAAAGGTCTTTATATGAATAGTTATATAATAGGGCATGTTTTGGTCCAAGGACGAACGCTAATGAAAATGGTACAGGTGAGAGCGCTTTTTCGCCCATTTCCCATATGACATTGTACTTCTGAAAGGGCTTTATATGACTAGTTATAGAATAGGGTTTACAATGCTGGGCCGTGTCCCCTTATAATGTTTGCATTTGCTTTTGGTCACAATTCTCTCATAGTTTCGATGCGTATACGTAGGGAGTTTCATGTCGATGAAACATATTTTCCATTTGTTCTAGACAATCGAGAAAAACACAACAGCAATAACAATTAACTGATAAGTAATGAACGTTTCGATCTAAGACGAACACGTTTACGTTAACAAATAATTGCTATTTATGCACTTATAACCATTGTGTGCGAGTGTAAGTATGTAAACAAGATGACCAAGATTTTAAAGTGTGACGTATTAATTATTATTTTAAATTGTAAACTATGTCGAAACAAAATAATAATAATAATAATAATAATAATAATAATAATAATAACAATAATAATAATAAACTACAGTGGAATATGTATGCAAAGGCATTTTAAATTTATTTGCACATAGATAAGTATGTGTGCTAAATAGGGGCCTGTACGCGAACAAGCACGTATACACGTATACACATATGCATGCACATTAAGTCGTATACACAATCAGGGACACTATCATGACCAGTATGAACGCGAATGTGTAACACAGTTGAAAATCTTTAACTAACGGTGACGAACGTGCAATCGGTTTGATCGGTAGAAAAGCTAAACGCTCTACTAATTAAAATATAAAAATAAACGGTGCTACCAAAAACAAAAAAACACAATTCAAAACAGCAACAACAACAATGACAACAAAGTTTTAAAATGCGTAGTTAATGAATTTCGTTCACAAAAAAAAAAAATGTTTTTTTTTTTCCCTATTCTCTATAGTTTTTTCTTATTTGTATAAGAAAAAACTACGCTGATAAGTCGGTGCTTTGACTGAGAATTTGAATGAATGAAATTTGAATTAAGGAAAACAAATAGTAATAAAAGAAAAAAATTAAAATAAAACAAGAGCAGAGTTTTTTTTAATAATAAGTAAATATTTACAAAAAAAAAACAAACGAAAAAACTACTTCTTGCCTGAAAGCACTTTTGGGATACCTTTGGATAACCTATCGTAAAAAATCCCTAAACTTCATTTAATTTTTGCGTTTAGTGTTATATATGACCTGAAATTTTAAATGATCTTTGATTTCAAATTCATGTCTGCTACTTTGGCGACATTTAGGCGCACGCTCTCGATCAATTGACTGCTGAATTTGCTTACGAATCATGAACTAAGAAGAGTTTAAAGTCTTTATTTTTATATTTTCACAATCGTGAAAATTCGAACAACAGATGATGATTAGATGGACGAAGAGACGGATTTAGCAAAATTAACTTTCACATCTCACATTAATTATTGTTGGTGTTATTGTGTATTTGGCTGCCTGTAAGCGAGTTTGCCTCTTCATACGTGCACATCTCTTCGATAGGATATATCGGTGAACGTAAGCGCGTAGAAAAGTAGTGGGAAAGCGGGATCTTCAGGATTAAGGCATATCCTTAATGCGGTAGACAATGCTTTTCGTGTGCGCTTTTGGGTATAGTGAGTGCTTCCCCTCACCATGCCATGACATTTACTAGTCGGCTACACATCTGTCTTGTTCTGCCCGCTTCTCTCTGCCCATCACCACACATGTAATTGCAAGTTCGTTATTGAACAATTGGCTTAATCTCATATCATACTGGGGCAGTGCATTGCCTTGGTAAATATTTTTTAAACAAATTTACGTGGTTTTAGGATAGAAGTTATTAAGAAAAAATTTACCCGACGACAATGTTTTGGTTCAACGTTTGCGGTTAAAACATGAAGGTTTACATCCAGCTTTCGGATGTGTATTCAGTTTTGTCTTTCTGTCATCATAATGAATCTATCTATACAAGCAGACAGCTCGACATAAAAGGGATTATCTAAAGGTCGTGTCATAGAACTCCGACATAGGATTTTAGGTAGGTTGAACCTTGATTTTAAATGGCAATATAAACCTTGGATCATTTTAGAATTTATCACAGGAAAATAATGAACTAAAAAACGTGATACTCTCAAGAATCACAGTCTTATACGCTGTAATTAACATGAATGAATTTTCTTGAGTGTATCTTCAAATGTTTGTCTTTCTTGTGGTTTAGACGTAGAAGTAATTCCTCATCCGTTATTTTTCTTAACTTTCTTTAAAAGGAAAAATGCGCTTAAGAGAATAACGAAAGTATTTCATTCCGTCTAATTATTATCCTACAGGTCTCTTCTAAGTCTCAGACGGAGGCAGCACAACAGTTCTCTTACAGCTCCGTGTAAAATGACTCAGCTCTTAAGCATTGCCATTAGAGTGGAGGCACTGTTCAAATAGATAAGTGGTGTTCAACGCAAGTCAGCAGGTCCAGGGAATACAGTGGACTGTAGTTAAGCGTTGCTATACGTGGAACGTGCTTCGCAATATAGGATCAAGTGTAATCTTGTTAAAAAACTAGTCTATTATACCTTCCCGCTTATTGATGTCGCTTTTCCTTTAATAATCCATGCAAGTCCATTAAGTGCTGCCATTAGATTTACTCAGGGTTTGGTCTCGTTGAACTCAAGCCACTATCTGCAGCTAATATTGCTTAATAGAGCTGCCAGGAATATTTGGCTTTAACGTCGGTGATAATGATTCCCGTGATCTGCATTAAGATTTTTAGTGGTTTCTATAGTCTATCATATCCATTTTTCTCAATCGATCACAAGCCTGCAGCAAATTCGCTCAAAATAAGCAAGAAAAGTAAAGCTTCCAAGAACTCTCTTGAAGAGAATAATTTGTATTTTTGTGTGAAGTCTAAATACTGAACAGCACTGCATTTTTTGTGCTTTTGTGAGTGTTTGGTAATTTATTCTGCGCATCAACGCAGAGACATTCCAAGCATTTTATCCGGTGTTTTTTGTGACTTAAAAAACTCGTTTCATAACATCACTAATATTGAAGAATTTTAACGCAACTATTACTCCGGAATATCAAATTTGACGCAAAGTCGCAGAAATTACGACAAGAAGACTTTTTTTCTTTTTTTACATGTGTCCTTAGGGGTAGTCAGAAAGAATTATTGGTAGGGAAGAAAGAAAAAAGGGAAAAGCATGCTTGTATATATACAAGTACAAGTACATGTACAAGTGCAAGTGTAAAGTGCACATCTTGAGATCACAAATAAAATAACGCTATCTTCTAGAAAAAATGATAAGGATTTACTTCTGCTACTACTTATTAACCCAAGTTTAACTATTCGAGTGGCGGGAGTAGTTAAAAATTAAAAGCAATGAAAAGCCTAAGGTTTAGAAATATTTTTGTAAAATTTTAGGTACAAGGTACAAGGGTATATTAAGGTTGTGCAGGTGTATGCAACACCCAGAAGGACTTGAGATAGACTCACTTTTTATTATGCCGATCGATTTAGAATAACTATCTGTTTCCGAATCACTTTCTGCTTCAAAATCAATTTCAGAGTTTGTCCACCCGCCTGTCCGTCCTGCTTTCATGTGCTCAACTCATAGAACGTATTTTTGAGATATTTTGATGAGATCTGGTGCACTGAAGTGTTTTGTGTCAAGGACGAAATTTTTCGACTACTTTCCACACAATGCTTTACTGTGCACAGTTGTTATCTGGGTAATAATGGGATGGTGTAGGGTCTTTCATGGTAGGACGTGACCAGCTATAAGGTGTTTTTACTTGTATTTTTTTTTTTAAATTGGTATGTAGCGTACCACTCGTTAAGATAGTAGCATATAGGAGCATATAGGATGATACTAAGCTATTAATGGCGGATATGAAATTTTGCACTGGAGAGATACGAGAATGTTTCCCAAATATTTTCAGAAACTGCTACCGAAATGATCATTTTTGCTATCCTGCCAGCTATTCATGGCTGATAGGGTGGACCGTAGAATAGCAAAACTAGTGCGAATTCCTTTAAACTCAAATTTTAAACGTTTTCTACTATGATGGCAGGTTTCTCGATCTATCCAGAGCAAGTTTTTCCCCTTTTTGCAATGCGTTAACGCTTGAAAAATTTGGAGTTCAATTAAGAAGAAGGAATACAATGATATTAGATGATAAATGCCAGCGTTTCAAGGCATCAACAATAGACGAATCGTTGAATGAACTCAGTTAGTGAAATATGAAGAATATGCGAGAATTTCTGTCGCAAATGGTATAATAAATGTAATGCATTTTGAGCACAGATGCATAGAAAATTAATAAGCAACTCTTCATAAATAAATATTAATTAATAATTTGTAAACACAATGCGAAAAATAAAAAAAAAAAATTCAACTTTTTAATAATTCTTCACAATAATAAAGCAAAAAATAAATATAAAAAAAAAGAAGTTTGGAATTTTCGTAAAAAAAGTTAACCGATTCGATTTTTTCCTACTAACAACGCATTGTTATCTGTTAAATAGCGCCGCAGCCATGACTATTGCAAGGTTTAATTAACAAAATAATACTAAGTTGTTCAATATGTAATGTACGTCTATGAGGAGAAGTGCACGCATACACTTTCGTTCACTCGAATTCATGAACGAGGCGAATATATGTTTGTGTGATTTGTTTGTAACGTTTCTGTATGTGATAAGAAATAAATCATAAATATATATATAAATGAGTATATAACGTCGGTGTGGCGTCAGTGATAAGAAATTGCAAAAATAAAGAAAAAAAAACTAAAACAAAAATAATAAGAATAAGAATAAAAAGCAACAACAAAACGCAAAATAAATGAAAAAATGTTATCGCCTAGAGTAAGTTTAGTGTAAAGTGGTTTCGATTTTTATTCAAATAATTTCATTGAATAGAAAATGAAAAAATACATGATACGTTGTTGTTACTGATCGATTATGGACAGCGTAATAAATTAAGCGAAATGTCTAAAGGAAACGATTATTTTCCTAAAGACATTCATTCGACAGACGAGTGCGAAGAGCTTCTGGAATACGCAAAAAATTTACAATTATTTCAAGTAACGAAAAGTCCACGAACCGGTGAAAATGATCGAGCACAAAAAAAAAGTAAGTAAACTCTAGCACCTCGCATTCTCACTCACTCTCAGATACGTTCGAAAAAACATCTGGAACAACGTTACGCTAACTTGTATATGGCAGAAGAAGAATTTGCTGGCCAATTAAAGCACCGCCGGTCGGCATATATGGTCGCACTGAGCAAAAATTATTCAAAATTGTGAAATCAATCCAAAAGAATTAAAAGAACCTTAAGTTCATTCATATTTATTTAAATCAATCATAGGATTGGTTATCGAATAGAGCGAAGATCCATTCTCTTAACAAGACGTAAGACATCATAGGCCATTTAAGACAAACAGTTCCGCCAAGCCAATGTCGGACACTGAAATAAGCAAATTTTATTAGCAGATCTAGTGAAAGTGACGAGATGCAAAAATTCTTGTCATCTGATTTTTGATTGTCTTTTTATTAAGCCATCAAAAATAGGAAACAAAATTTGTATTTTTTGCTTTTTAATTAAATCGAACTAAAAGTATTTCAACGATTCACTACGTAATGCACACACCAAACTCGGAGAACATCAAAGATTTGTCTTTTCAGTTAAGTTCAGTTCTCATAATTTAATATTTTTCTTGTAGCCTCTTATTCTATATAATCGTCTTAAGCCTATTGTTCTATGTAATCGTTTTAAGCCTGTTTGGTACGAATATTTTTTCCCATTCTTCCTTTGAGTCCGTTTTGTGAAAAGGGTGTGTTCCTGAACGTTTTTGTTCAGATAATTCCATAAACTTTCTATTACAGCCAATGCGCCAAAACTTGCGTCCATTGCTGAAAAAAACCTGGGTAAAGAAAGCAAGCAACGAAAGCCGTTTATTTTTATGTGTAATCGAACTATGCGATTGCGATTTGGCAAAGAGCATGAAAATGGAGATTCGGCTGTAAGGGAAAACGTTTTATTTACCAACGAAAGCAAATGTGAAGATTTTGGGTCAGATGCTAAACCCCCTTTTTGGAGAAAATATTATTATTATAAATTTAGCCAGAGAATAAAGTCCAAGAACTAAAGTCTTAAAGCACTAGCGTCTAAGGCTTTCGGCTTTTATTAAAAATTCTACCGCGCTTGCGATTTGAACCCACGACCATTGAGTTGCTAGTCGAGTCCGTTGCCTGCTCGGCCACTCAGGCGGATTATTGGAGAAAATAAAATGGAGAGCTTCCTCTGAATAACCTAAGGCGGACTGTAAAACATGGAAGTGGATCAGTGCCGCTCTGAGGCTGATTGTCGGCGGCAGAACTAAGATCACTTTATTGATGTGGCTATGAAGCAAAATGTCTACTTGGGGAAATTTTCAAAAAAGTATAGATAACTTGATTCTTAACGATGGCTGGCCTAAAGCCTACAAACTGTGATCTTGGCTGCTGTATAACGTCTGCCACGATTGCAAGCACCACATCGAAGTCCTGACATAAATCCAATAGAAATTAAAGTTTTTCTAGTTTGATTTAATTAAAAAATAATTAATTTAAATTTTGTTTCCTCTTTTTGATAGCTTAATAAAAATACAATCAAAAATCGAATAACAAGCGTTTTTGTACTTTTTCACTTTCGCTACAGTTGTCAACAAAATTGATTTACTGCCGTGACCGAGTTTAGCTTGAAGTGACTGTATTTCCGTAAACTTGACAACACTGACAGACGGTTATATATGTAAAAATTTTTTTAAAAAACGGTCGAGGGCAGGGGTGTTGTCGAGCCGGAACGC
>KK500117.1:0-16964 GCA_000688715.1 Glossina pallidipes
AACGCAATCATATTTAATTATCATTACGCACGTGCATACCTATAAGGTTTGTTTTCGTTTATTTAAATACGTATAATAATAATAATAATAATAATAATAATAATAATAATTAAAAGTTATTTTGAAATACTGTAAACAATCCGATATTGACTTTAGGTGATAGACGTAATTTTGGTTTTCTGCAAACAGCTCTAAACGGGTTAAACAGCTTATAATTAATATGTATATTGACTCAGCTTGATGAATATAAAGTGTCTAAAGAAGCGGTTAGGTGGAGGGAGACCACACAACCGAGGCATACTCAAGTATGGGTCGGAGTAAGCTCATGTGTGACCTTTTTGTAATGTAAGGATCCTTAAGCTCTGTGGACCACTTCTTAATGAAACCAAGCGCGGATCTAGCTTTACCAAAAGAGAGCTCAATGTGCAAATTAACACGTAATCTTTGATTGAATATAATCCCTAAATTGATGAACGAATTAACGTTTTCCAAATTGTGTGCGTCAATGAACTACTGAATGATTTGCTTTTTAAAAAAGAAAGCTTCTTGCATTTTTTTAAGTTTAATTTAATAAAATTTAACGACGATGTTACCAAAAGTTATGGTTCACTAAGTCAATCAGTTTGCTAAGATCAGTAATCTCCCTTGGTTTAAAGCAGTCAATTTTGCTAAGATCACAATTAGATAACTTCACCTTAACATAATCCTTAAGCTGCTCCGTAGTTCTATCTGCAGCCATGGGCCAGGTCAATAAGTTAGGAACCCCCTTACCCATACCGGTTTAAGGTAACAACAACTATAAAATGCCTTATGTAATGGAATCTAGTTTGCTTGCAGTTGGTAGCATTAACAATAGGATTACCAATATCGTCTATATTCAATTTATTCCAATTGATTTTATGTGTACATATAAATATATTTATTTAATTTATTTTGCTTATATAGTAACTTATGTACATTTTAATAGGTTTATTGGGCGTTTAGCTTCGGTAATGCATTGCCTTCACGCGAGTTGCGTGTCCAAATATTGATCGGACAGATACATTGTATGTTGGCTTTGTAAGCGCATAGCTCATGGTAAGTATTTTAGGTACGTCGCAAGAGTCATGGATGCATTAGCTGATTCATCTAATTAGATCCACTGGTCGTGCCCCAGTTGCATGAAGAGAACAATCGGATTCTACGCTTTGTTCTCACACACCAAGCGTGGTCTTGACAATTTGTCCAAAAAATTAACCACAATTTGTGATGGATTTAACGAGCAACAAGATTTGTTCAATAAATCTAACCAACCGTTTTAAAACGTGCCGCAATGTCGCTTGTGCAAGACAACCTCCTGCTTCACTTTTCGTGCCTAAACGCCCTGCGTTCACTCGCGTTGATAAAAAAAGGAAAATAGTGGTATATATGCCGCGTCTGGGGAAGATTTATTTGATTTGACCTTTCCNCGTTGATAAAAAAAGGAAAATAGTGGTATATATGCCGCGTCTGGGGAAGATTTATTTGATTTGACCTTTCCAAACCCTTCTCCTAGTCAGTGTCTGGCTCAGCTTATTACGTGTCGAACTAGTGAAACTTACCCGTTGTCAATAGAATTGCCGTTTTTACCGATCCAGGCTCCGGTACCTAATTAACTTGCTCTTAGCTCGCAGATTCGTTGCATGTTCATGCCAATCAAGGCGCAGGTTCTTTCATGGAAAGAGGTGACAATGTGGGTGACAGTGTATCAACTATCGCTCTAGTGGGTTTCTATCCTCGCCTTGTTAGGTGTGGCTTAGTGTCTGTGCCCACGGAAAAATCAGTTTTTCCGTCAACGATTGATATGTTATTTAATTGTTTTATATCTACTTTGTGATAGTAATGGACATTAGAAAATGGCCTTAGGCTAACAAATTCCACATCTAACCCAAGTCCTTTTTATGGGAACTGTTGAACATACCCTTTGAGATAACGAATGATCCATTAGCTCTTCAGGACCATAACAATGAATTAATGCATGTTTGCTTGCATATATGCGTAAGTACGATAAACACTTTGAGAAAACATGCAATGTTGGTAAACCATTTATTTTTTTTTATTTTTGCATCACCTGTTAACAATGAGAACGCAATCATATTTAATTATCATTACGCACGTGCATACCTATAAGGTTTGTTTTCGTTTATTTAAATACGTATATTTGATTTGCTTATTTATTCGTTTGTATGAAAATACATACATTGTATAAAAAAATATCAAAATAAAAGAGAATCGTATCCATTAAATGGACACAGTATCTATGTAATTAGTGTGAATTTTATGGGAGCAGAGATAAAGAAAGCGAGAAAGAGAGATAGACAGAAAGAGCGCGAAAGAAGAAAAACAAAATGAAAACAAATATATAAATAATGCAATTGCAATGGATGTGCTTGGAGAGGCAGGCAGTCGTAATTAAGGTTTTATATCGAAAGCACCGTTATTTGGATATAAGCCCCAATTTAAGTAGTTTCCTTGAGCAAAGCCACCAAATGATTCTTTTTCGCCTTATCCGATTTACTATATTCATCCAGAAGGTGAAAATAGAAACCATAAAACCACGTAAAGAAATGACTCGGATTAACTCAAATCAAGTCAATTCACCAAAATGTTATATGCATTGTTTTTTACCTCTAAATTAAAATCAGGACCTATCACATTGCGAGCATTTTGCTTTTGGATGGTTAAGGTAACAAGGCAGGGGTAGACAACCATATTTAAATATTCAGGTAATCTGGTCAAATTTTTTATTATATTCGAACACTGTTCTGAGCTCAAAAGATCCTGAAAGACAAGAAAATAAAGCGAAAAGGAGAAAATAAAAAGATTTCATGCTTGCTTTAATAAAAAATAATTGGGAATGTGTGTGCATAAGATCATTAATTCATAATTTGTTCAGTTGTTCAAACTCATCTGATTTTGTTTGTTGTTTGCATAGAAAAAACCAATGCTGGCAAATAAATCAATTAAAACCGCTTGAGCTTCACTATTTTTAGCTGCCGTGCATTTAATACCACAATAATTGTCACAAACTGTGACAAATTTTAATGAAATTGCTTTCCCGCTTAATACTCCCTAGAAAGTAGAAAAGACATTTATGTATATGATATGTATGAAAAATATATAAAAAAAAGGTTTTAATGTAAACTAATCAACTTATAACAAACTCTATCAATACCACGAGAAGTTTGCATACATGAACTGACATAAAGACTAACTTAGTTATTCCGAAAAGTGAATTGAATAGTTATGAACCTTAAACACGTGGCTAACGTACGTAGGGTTCAGAGCGGAACTAAACAAAACCATAAAAACTTCAAGTCACTTGCTCCTAACGAAAGCCTTCTTTAGTAATCGTATAGGAGAATTTTTTCTACGCACACTTTTGTTTTGTTCTGTCATTGCGAGACATCACTAGCCTAATGGAGAGTAGTTGACGCAAATTTGAATTTAAAAAAAAAGTCGCTTAATCTACTTATTGTTTGAAATGGAAATTTCTTCGCAGCCAGAGCGGGCCTAACCGATGAATCAGACTTTTTTTTCATGAAAATTTACATTTCTCGCAAAATTACATGAACCCACCTCAGTCTTTTTGCTTACTTATTTATTTACACACGAAATTCAGCTAAAATAAATTAACAGCCGAATTCAATTGACTCTTAAGAGAGTCAAGTCTCGGCGAGGGCCGAGTCTCGCTTACCTGCCACTATGCAGTTCGCTGTCTACTCTCCAAGTTCGTTTATTTGATACCCATATCGCTGGTATTATTAGAACCAAAAAATTAAACCACCAAGTCGCGGTGTCTACAATGGTCGTTTCAGAATTAACCCATTTTTAGGCAGATAATATATCTTCATTTAAGAAATGTGCAGAATAGATTTAAACATTTTGTCTTACTTGCGTTTTGATAAGGAAGCATAAAATCTCAAAAATGTAAAAAAAATAAAATTTTATTACTTGTAACTTCGTGTGGGCCGATTTGCACCGAAAGAGTAGAGTGTTTCGTACGATAAACGTGGAAAATTTCATTCATTCATTCTAACTTTTGTAAAAACCCATAAATTTTTTTTAAGAAAAACGGGGTTGCGTTCAGCTTACGCTCCACTGTGAGCTTCTGCTCTGACCAATTTGGCCCATTTTCTGTACCGCCCTGTGTATACAAACTTCCAATGTTTCTACCAAATTTGAAATCGATATCTTTATTTTTGCGACCAGGAATCACTGACGTTAAGCATATAAGCATACGCGAGCGCCTATTCCTGATCCTAACGCTAATAAGACATCAATTTTAAACTGAATTTGGCCCAGCAGAGGGGTATCGCGGTCTTCAAAATACTTCTGACCATGCAATGCCTGGCCATCGTTCTAAATAAGGCTTTCTGGCCTGGTGGTACCTTAATTAAGAAGTTTATACTAAGATGAACAATTCCAAAAGATAAACAGAGTGGCAACCTGGCAATACGGGCTGCACGAACTCAATTGTGAAGCGTAAAGTTACTACACCTTCAAAAAACTAAAGTATCAGTTCTCTATTATTTACCAAAATGTTAAAGGGCTTAGCTCTAAGCTAAGGCAAGTTTATCTCAGTGGCTTAAGCCATGACTTTTTACCACTAGCATTTACGGAAACTTAGTTGAAATCCAAAACGCATAGTTTCAAGCTTTTCCCGGCTTGTGTCCATTTGTTTAGAAAGGACAGGTGAATTAAGTTTGTGAATGGTGGCATCCTTGGTGAATCCTCCGTCTTCTTATCGTATCCTTTTCAATCCTCCGCATCATTGCATACCGAATGTATCACAGCTAATGTAGTTGTACGAGGAAACCTTTTTATTAATTGTTCTTAGATTGCTTCTAATTTGGATAGAAGCACTTATAATAAAGATGCCTCACTTATTCGTAAGGTGGTGGATAGCATCAAGCCGCCGGATGTTATTATTGATTTGACGACTTTAGCTTGCTTAAAGTTTCTTGGCGTCCTACCATTAATACTACCTGGTTGAACCTTGTTGAATTTCCGGGTAGACCTAACGAGTTTCAAGATGACATTCGTGAGTAAACCCTCTGACAGTGAAATGATATTCCTAATATATATATTAGGACCTAATCTTTTCTAATCTGCTAAATGTCTCGGTTAGTCGACCGAGCCAGTCAACGACCAAATCGGTGGGTATAGACTGCTTGGCCACTTCACAAATGAGGGCAGTCTGTTTCTTATATATGGAGATATCAGCATTTGGGGGAATGTAGGAGCAGGTAATAAATAGCTGTTTATTATGTCAATGGGTCAACGACTGCGTCTGCAGCACGGCCGATGATATCGGCTCACTTTACATGGCCAAAGCAATCGCAAAGCCAACACGCAACGAATCTTTCAAATTCCAGGGCAGTATTTGCACGACATGATGTATAAAGACACTCCATGTCAAGTCAAAAAGATAGAAATGGACTATGAGGAGAAAAAGCAAAATAGCAAAATCAAAAGGATCACAACACTAAAATTATCTAAAAATTTAAGAAAATTTCTCCGTTACGTTGACATTGTAACAAGAGAGCAAAAGAATAAGAGAAATCAAAACCAACTTGCAAAGACTCTTGGTTTCTCTAAAAAAGAGAGAAAACAAAATCACAAAAATGATCTCTTAAACTAGACGAAAATTTCACACTACTCAAGCAACGGTAAACAAAGAGCAAGTGAAAAGCTGTGATAGCACCAAAAGAAAAAGTAAACACGAAAGAGACCTATTAACAAGAGCACAAATGCTGAACGCAAGAACCAAAATGAAAATCAACAAAATTTTAATATAATTTTAATATAATTGTAATTCTTACACCCTTTACACTTTTAAGCCTTCACAAATAACTAGGCTTCATACGCCTAAAAAGAAATAAAGCAATAAGAAATTGAAAACGATGCAAGAGCTCTTCACACACGAATAAAACGATACGATCACGCCGCGATCAGTTGCCAAAACTAGCTTTACCACTTTTTTTACTCCCTTTTTTCAGTTTTCCTTTCCATTTTCTCAGACCCATAAATAAATATAAACACAAATTTGTTTCTTATTTCTGCGTCTTGGTTTAAACTGCACAAAGCCGAAAACAGAACTTTATTGACTTTCAATGCAGGCAAAGATACGTTGCTCTGAAATAGGTAAAGGAATCACGTCATGGTTTCTAGAGCCTTCTACTCTGCTTCAGAATTGTAAACGGCCCACATATAGTGGTTTCTTCCCCCTTGACTTCACATAAAGCTCATGACCCTGATTCAAAATATCTACATGTCAATCTACAGTTATGCTGTATAACGATGGTTTCTGGGGCTGGGTATAACTCAGTCTATTCAGGGTGCGTTCCAAGAAAAATTTAAAAATACTTGGACCTTTGGGTGTACTTTTTTTCAGTCGTTTATTTTATTTATTCGCGGGGCATTACAAAGGGGTTATTGTTATTTAATATTTTTGTTTTTGAGCGGTACAAAAAAAAACCAGCCTGGTGGCCCGACTTTTCTTCACGTTTTTTTAATTTTTTTTTTTTTGCTTGTTCTGTTTGTTTCCGACGTCGCGGGTTTCTGCAACGAGACGAATTGTTTCACGTGTGTCATAGCAGCCGCGAGTCCCTGTCTACCTGATCCTCGTAAAAAAAAAGATGTTCACCAGTCCTTCAGGGATGGCGGTTAAAGCTAAACCAGCTCATCCCCTATCCGTAGAGTCAGTGGTCCTTTTCGTCCTTCAGGGATGGCGATTAAAGCTAAACCAGCTCATCCCCTATCCGTAGAGTCAGTAGTCCTTTTAGTCCTTCAGGGATGGCGATTAAAGCTAAACCAGCTCATCCCCTATCCGTAGAGTCCTTTTAGTCCTTTAGAGATGGCGAATAAAGCTAAACCAGCTCATCCCCTATCCGTAGACTCAATAGTCCTTTTCGTCCTTCAGGAATGGCGATTAAAGCTAAACCATCTCATCCTCTATCCGTAAAGTCAGTAGTCCTTTTCGTCCTTCAGGGATGGCGAGTAAGCTGAACCAGCACGTCCCCTATCCGTAAAGTCAAACAAAAAAAAAGCCTAGTAGTCAAAGTATAGTCGGTGTTTTTCACTTACCTCGGCGGCGGCTATGACACAATAGAGGCTCAGCGTACTGCGACACGCGCTTATATAGTGCTGGCCACCAAGCTGTCCCGTTATTGTAATGCTATTCTTATATGGCTATTCTTATACGTGTTGGTTTGGGTTCGATCGCGCTTGTCTGATCGAACCTGTTTGCTTGCCTCTATAACTACATATTATGCTTAGGTATGCTAGTCATCTACCTGCTTGCTTCTACGTATGAAGGTTAGTGTGTACTTATCTTGCTGTGCCTATTTACAGTTATGGGATATATGTTTACATTCTGCTTATTCTATGTTAGCCGTTAGGTATATTTCATGCAGTTTAGTGTATACTTAACTAGCTTTGCCTGTTTACAGTTATGGGATATATGGGGTGATTGTAATAATATAGTGACCCTTGGCGAATAGTTAGGTGGCAGACGTATTTTCTGTTTCATTATTATTATTTTATTTTCTTTTTGTTTATATTATACAAGCTAATATGCCTAATACAGTTCAATGCATTCTTTTCAACGTCGATTGTGTATATGTGTGAGTACGAGTGTAAGTGCATATATGTATTGGTGTGTGTGTGTGTTTTTTTTTTTTTTTTTTTGCTCGGTGAGCAGGAGGTAGAAAATCTTCAAAAGATACTGCTGGTTCTTAGTAGCAGCAAATACGACTTCTACGTACTAAAAACTACCCCCCACACACATCTTCTACCACTCTCCCCCGCGGGACCAACTTTAGGTGTTACTTCGCGGAGGCTGGTTGTCATTAGCACGCTACCGATGGTGGGACCTCAGTGGAATACACTACTGGCTTCCACTCCATCTGCTTTCCACCCGCTGTCTTTCCAGCCGTCGTAGCTACACGAGCGTATTGCTGGCGAATCCGTCTACGGCATACCAAGCTGCTGCACTACCGATCATTAAGCTCGATAACTCGTAAGGTGGCACCTGTGGCCGCCCGTTCTCAAACCTGCAGCAGTGGAACATTATGGGCTCCGCATCTTCTTCCGCATCCGTGCATATCGGGCAGTTAGGCGAGCTAACGTGCCCAAACCTGTGCAGGTACTTCCGAAAGCAGCGACGGCCAGTCAGAAGCTCGGTGAGGTAATAGTTTACCTCTCCGTGGCGTCTTTCAACCCATACTCTTATGTTAGGGATAAGAACGAACGTCCATCCTCCTTTGCTCGTTCTTTCCCACCTCCACTGCCACATCCTCAGCGAGACCATCCGCTCCGCGCTTCGTTTAACGCGTGAGGAGAGCTCGTTGCGACGATGCCGTTCGTAAATTGCGGCTCCTCTCGTCGGTCAGAATGTCGACTGGCAGGGTGCCAGCTAGCACTAGCGCTGCGTCCTCCGACACGGTACGGAATGCGCAAATCTGCCTCAGGGCGCTAAGACGGTATACCGCCGCTAATTTTCGGAGTGTCGCCTTTACAGACAATGCACCCGCCCATATTGGGCTCGCATACAAAATGACTGAGCCACCACCGTGGCTATGACCTTCCTCCTAGCTGTTTTCAGCCCACCCACATTTGGTATAATCCGTGCCAATGCCGTCTGGATGCCTGCCGATTTCCTCGCCACGTAGTCAATATGACGCCTGAAGTTGAGGCGATGGTCAATTATGACTTCCAGATATTTGAGCACGGGGACTGATTGTACTGTGTGATCCCCGATTCTTACCCTACACGTCTCTGGCTTTTTCCGGCTACTCACAAGCACAACTTCAGTTTTGTGTTCAGCCAGCTCTAGGCCCACCTTGGTTAGCCACGCCTTGATGCGCATGATTGCCTCGGTAGCTTTCACTTCTATGTCTGAAATTTGCTTAGCGACCACCACTATCGCTACGTCCTCGGCGAACCCAATACTTGTTGCGTTGGTGGGCAGCTGCAACTTCAAAACGTCCTCACACCTGATATTCCACGTCATACATGATATTCTTCCATTTCTCTGGAAAAACTCCTTCGGTGAGACATTGTGGCAGAAGATGGACAAATATCTCCGGTTTTGCCTTAATCGCCGCCTTCAGGGCCACATTAGGAATTCCTTCCGGACCCGAGGCTTTTCTGTCGTCAATTCTTTTGCTGCCCGCAAGCAGGTCTTCCATAGTAACAACCGGGGATGGCTCTTGCTCCCTTCCGAAGGAATCCACCGCCGCATATGGCGGCCTTTGCAGGAAGAGTGTTTTTACGATTTTGCTCAACATGGCGCGGCACGTGACTTGTGGCCGCGCGTTCCCTTTGAGTTTCTTGAGAACCACTTTGTACGCAGTTCCCCGCGGATTGACGTCGGCCTCTCTACAGACAACCTCGAAACAGTTCCTCTTGCTGCGCCTAATGGCTTTCTTCAGATCTCCGCGTAGGAACTTGTAAGCTTGGACTCGGCTGTCAAAGTCTAGCTTTCCCCTAGATCGCTGGACCAATCTTCGGGCTTTAAGGTAGTCCTTCCTCGCCGAACTTATTTCTGCGTTCCACCAGTAGCACGGGGCGCCTTTTTTGCACATCCTCCTTCTAGGCATAGACGCGGCGCATGCCTCAACTATAGCTGTATACACTTCGTGTACAAGCTGTTCCATTGTAGGACCGCTTAAAGCACGGGAAGAGAAAGTCAGTCTAAAGGTTTCATCGTCGAACGACGTGTCGTTCCACTTAGGACCGCTGTCCATCAGACCTCTATTTCCTCTGCCTCGACGAGCGTCGACCTCTATAAAGATGGCTTGGTGGTCGCTGCCCGTGTAACCTTCACTGAGCGTTCAGCTACACTTTGGCATTAGGGTATCGCTCACGAACGTGATGTCGAACATTGATCCGAAACCCGCTTTCGTGAAAGTATGTTTTTTACCGTCGTTCATTAAGGTCAGTGGTGCTTCCAGAAAGGCACGACCTCTAGCATTAGTGGTTCAACTGCCCCACTCCACTGCCCAGGCGTTGAAGTCCCCCGCATTTATGCCTAGAGGTTTATTGCGGGCTTCCGCCACTAGTTCGTCCAACATATTTAAGAACTCTGCCTGCGTCCAGCTTGGGGGTGCATAGCAGCTGTAGTAGTATGTGTCCCGAATTCTCGCCCTCACGTAGCCGTTGTGCTGGGCACCTTCGTCCAGGAGTACAGATTCTGGTGACCAGATTGCTGCTTTCCTTCTATCCGCCACGGCTCATACTCCTCAATGGTTCGCTGATCAGCGCCAGGTGAACTTTCTCTTCTATGACCGTTTGTCTAAGCAGATCGTGAGCTACCTCGCTGTGATTGAGATTAATTTGCACTATTCTCATTTGCGTCCTCTGGCAGCTAAAGCACGTTTGAATAACGGACACATACTGCCCCCCGCTACATGTTTAGCGTCCGCATTTGGTGTGCCATTACAAATAAAACACAGGGACTCATTGGAGCACACCTTTGCGATGTGCCCATCTGCACCATATCGTCGGCAGACCTTTGATCGATCGCATGTCGCTTTACATTGTTTGGCAATGTGCCCGAATACCAGACAGCGATAGCATTTTACCAGAGATTTGTGCTCCCTTAGTCGGCACACCACCCAGCCTACTCTTAGTTTGCTACCAGCGAGCAGCTTATTGGCTTCTTCTTGCGGCAGGCCGCTTACTGCCGTTTGCGTGCCGCCATAGGCCTTTCTCAAGCTAACCACTTCTGCTGTGTGTGTGTGTGTGTGTTTTGCTCAGCGAACAGGAGCTAGAAAATCTTCAAAAGATACTGCTGGTTCTTAGTAGCAGCATGCACGATTCGCCATCCATGGCGCATACGTACTAACAACTACCCCCCACACACTTCTTCTACCACCCTCCCCCGCGGGACGACCGTTAGGTATTACTTCGCGGAGGCTGGTTGTTATTAGCACGCTTCCGATGGTGGGACCTCAGTGGAATACACTATTGGCTTCCACTTCCTCTGCTCTCCACCCGCTGTCTTTCAAGCAGTCGTAGTTCTTTGAGCACTCTGCTTACAAAGCTGCCTACTGTGCTCCAGACCTCTTTGCTGGCAGCTAACTTTACCAACATCTCACTCGGCTTTATTTTGGGTCTGCCATTCTCGAACCTTCTGTAGAGAAAGATAATATGCTCTGCATCTTCATCCGTCTCCGGGCATGCCAGGCAGTTCGGCGAGTTGTCGTGCCCGAACCTGAACAGGTATTTTCGAAAACAGCCATGGCCAGTTAGGAACTGGGTTATGTAGTAATTTACCTCACCCTGTGGCCTTTCGATCCATTGAATTATGTTTGGGATAAGAACGAACGTCCATCGTCCTTTCGTTGTTCTTTCCCAACGCGATTGCCAAGTCTTAATCGACACTAGCCGCTCTTCTTTTTTAATGGCCTCATGGGAGGGGGCGTTTATGCGGCGCCTTTCGTGAATGCGCCTCATTTCGTCTGCCAGTATGTCGAGTGGCACGGTGCCAGCAATCACCAGGGCAACATCCTCCGACACTGTCCGGAATCCGCATATTTGCCTTAGCGCACTAAGACGATATATTGCCGCCAATTTTCGGTACACTGCCTCCGCTGTGAGTGCACCGGCCCAGCCTGGGCTACCGTACATTATGACCGACGTTATCACCGTAGCTTTTACTTTTCGATTAGTGAATTTCGGGCCTCCAATATTTGTCATAATCCTTGCTAGCGATGCCTGAATGCCTGCAGCTATCTCGGCCGCGTACTCAACGTGGTGCTTGAAGTTAAGTCGATAGTCGAGCATTACCCCAAGGTATTTCAGGGCAGGAGATGACTGCACAGTGTGCTGCCCGACTCGTATGGAGCATGTTTCCAGGCGCTTCCAGCTGCTTATTAGCACCACCTCACATTTATGCTCGACTAGCTCAAGCCCCGTCTCGTCTACCCACGCCTTCACCTTAATAATAGCCTCGTTAGCTTTCGTTTCTACATGCGTAACACATTTTGCTACAACTGCGATTGCAATATCGTCGGCAAAGCCGATAATCTTTACCGCGGCAGGAAGGTTCAGCTCAAGAATACCGTTGTACATTATGTTCCACAGGAGAGGGCCAAGAACTGATCTCTGTGGAACACCCGCCGTTATTTTATGGTACTCTTCTCCGTCATTGCTATCATACACTAGCGTACGGTTCGAAGGGTAACTTGTTATTATCTCAACTATATACCTTAAAACCTGCAATCTTATGAGGGCTTTTCGAATAATCCCCCAGTCCGCCGAATTGAAGGCGTTTTTTACGTCTAGCGTAACGACGGCGCAGTACTTTTTATCACCGCCCCTCCATCGTTCTCCGGCTATAGCGTCTGAAGCAAGCGTCACTACATGGTTGATGGCATCTATTATAGACCATGCTTTTCTGAACCCATACTGGTTATCCGAGAGAGCGTGCCTTCCTTCCACCACGACCAGCAGACGTTCGTATACGGCCTTCTCCAATACCTTGCCTATTGTATCTAAAAGGCAAATGGGTCGGTATGACGATGGCTCGTTCATTGGCTTATTGGCCTTCGGAATGAGGACCAACCTTTAAACCTTCCATTCGTCTGGGAATGTCCTTTCGTTCAGACACCTTTGCAGCATCATCATGAAGACGTCTGGTCTCCTACGTATCGCTGCCATTAGGGCCTTGTTTGGGATTCCATCTGGGCCGGGAATTTCTCTGTCCCCAATCCTTTTGCAGGCGCTTAAAAACTCGTCCGCAGTAATTGCTGGAACTGCTTCGTCTTCCCTACCCTGGAGGTCTACCAACACGTACGGCGGCCTCTGCGGAAAAAGTGTGGCTACTATCCGCCGGGGCGTGTGCGGGCGCGTGATTTGCGGCGTTCTCTGCCCTTTGACCTTCTTCAGGACGACTTTATATGCCGTTCCCCACGGATTAGTATTTGCATCATGGCATATTTCATCAAAGCTTTTCCTTTTGCTAGCCCTTATGGCTTTCTTTAACTCACTGTGCAAGTCTCTGTAGAGGGTGAGCAGTTCGTTAAAGTTGGCCCTTCCCCTCGAGCGCTGCACTTTTCGTCTGGCTTTCAGACAGCTCGTTCTCAAGGATGCTATCTCATCTGTCCACCAATAGCACGGAGATCTTTTTCTTCTTCGAGGGCTGGCCGCGTCACATGCTTGTACAAGCAGATTTGCTACATCCCTCTGGAGTTCACCAGCCGTGCCGTCACCTTTCTAGTAGGAGTCCATAATGATGTTAAAGACGTCCTCATCGAAGGATGAATCTCTCCACTTCAGCCCGGTAGCTTTGTCCACCAATTTCCCCTGCTTTCTCTAGTTTGTATGTCGAGGAAGATAGCCTGGTGATCGCTGTTTGTGTACTCTTCCCTCAGCGACCACTTACATCTCGCCACCAGACCGTCGCTAACAAAAGTGAGGTCTACTTTCGACCCTCTTCCTGCCTTTCGAAACGTATCCCTCCGCCCATCGTTCAGAAGGGTTACTTTCAGCACGGCGAAGGCCTCCAACAAGCTGCGTTCTCTCGCATTGCAGGCTTTACTGCCCCACTCGAAGCCCCCAGCGTTGAAGTCCCCCGCAATTATAGCTGCCGGCTTCTCACGGGTATCTTCCACAAGGTCGTCTAACATGCGCTGGAATTCACCTTGTGTCCAGCTTGGAGGAGAGTAGCAACTGTAGCAGCATAAGTATTTAACTTTCGCCCTAACGAAACTGTCAGTATACATTCAAAAATGCTATAGGTTCGGGCGCCCAAATTACTGCTTTTTTGGACAAATCGGTTATCCGGGTACCCTACCCCGCCCCTCGATATGGTTCACTCAATAGCACCACCTCCACCTGTTTCTCAGCGACCGTCTGCCGAAGTAGGTCATGAGCTGCTTCGCCGTGGTTGAGATTAATCTACATAAATATCATTTCCGCGCTCTAGTGGGCAGCGCCAGCTTGAGCAGCGGACATTTGCCGCTTCCCGCCACGTGCTTTGCGTCCACATTCGGCGTTCCCCTACAGAAAATGCAAGAAGGCTCCTTAGTGCAACTTTTCGCAACATCGCCTTTTTCCCCACATCTTCGACAAGCCTTCGATCGGTCGGATGGACCTGCACGTTGCTTCGCCGTGTGCCCAAACTCCAGCGATCGGAAGCATCGCAGCAAAGATATGCGCTCTCTGATCCTGCATATCACCCAGCCTATGCGCAATTTTCCACCTACCAACAGTTTACCGGCTTCCTCCTGTTCCAGGCTAATGAGCGACGTCTGCGTTCCGCTATATGCCTTTGTTAAGTTCACCACCTCTGCGCTTGTCACTCCATATTGGGACTTAAGCGCGTTCTTTATGTCGTCCTTGGTGGTGACCTCGTCGATGTCTTTGCACTCAACCATTTTGTGTTGCTTCAGACACCCGACTTCGGCCTCTCCTCCTAAAACGGTTCCCACTGTCACTCTCAGCTCTTCTGCCTTCCCTTCGCTTTGGTTTAATTGCAGTAGAAGCTCGCCTTTCTGCGTTCTTCGCCTTACCAAACTGGTTTAATTGCGGTTCACCTTTGATCTTATGGAGCATATCCGCATAGGAGAGCCCGTCTTTAGCTGCTATGAGAATAGCATCGGGTCTACTCTTGAAGGTCTATTTGGCCGATGGCCGTCAGGTACGTCTGTCGCGTGCAGTTCGGTGGTCCACGGTATGGTGGCTACATTACGTTTGACTTCTCGGGCGTTTGTCCGAGATGAGGCTGCGTTTGCACGCCTACTGGCGACCTCATTGTTCTTCCACTTACTTTGAAGGGGTTCTCTTCGCTCAGAGCGCCGGCGTGACCCCTAGTGCCTGTTGGTGTATTGTTTTTTATAGAATTCATTTTTAATATTGATTGGATCCCAAATGAGAAGCCGCTATCCGTTTCCGCTGGTGTAGTTGCTGTTAGGACCCCATGGTTATCTTGGCAAGCAGTGAGGCCATGCAGTGGGTTGACGCTACCCCTTATAAGACTAGCGTTCAGTGCCAGGTCCAGCATTAGCCAGGAGTTTTCCTCAACTGGTCCTACACCCACCAACTTAACGCTGCGGCCTAGAACGTACTTCCCAAACTTTCCATGATTTTAACGGGGCGGGGGCGGTGTCAGCATTAACCCGAAAGCCATTTCGGGTGGATACCACTCCATCCTACTCAGGTAACGGAATACTGCCACCACCAGCTCGAAATCTTCAATTCAAACACGTATTCCGGCATGCCATCCATACGGTATGCCCATCCATAGGCATCGTAGAACCGTCTCCCTCGGTGCCACTCCCATTCGAAGAGTGGGGAGCGCCTATTCAAAGGACGGCGCTTACTCGTCCTGTCACGGAAGATTCGCAGGGTTACGCGGTCTTTTCAACCGCTCCTTCTCCTCTGCCGCTCTTGGTCGGAGACTGCTTATTGGTTATTCGCAGCTAGCCTACCGATATACCATTGTGTACATGCAGGCCGATCACGATCCGCCACCTGTGACCCCCACATTAGCCTAAGCTTAGCCCTGTGAGTGTGCGTGGGCGTGATCGTCTAGTGGTTAGGACCCTACGTTGTGTATGCGTGTGTGTGTGCGTGTGTGTGTGTGAGCGTGTGCGTGGCTTAATAAGGACGCAAAACGCGTCTGTCTACAAAAGGAGAGCTTTTTGAATATTTCAATTTCATAAAATTTTCTGAGCACCATATAACCAACGTGCCTAGGTCTAAATGCAGTAGATAAGGATGTGATTTCATGTTAAACGAGAAAAAGAACTTTACATCATCAAGGAAAGGGGTCTAAGCGGCGGCCTTGAGGGCTTCAGGAGGACGGAGCAGACCTCAGAGGAAATTCATCAGATGTGATGGGGTTGGAAAGACCTCCGATTGATTTATTATGAAGACAAGAACCTATCCGTTTCAATAACCATGAAGGAAATCCCAAGATTTTGAAGTTGAAGACCGATAATTTCTGGCTAACTACATCAAAAGCGGGAGAAATCTGTCTACACGATATCAGTATAACCCTGTACGCCAGCTAGTAATAAAAGGTATGAAAAAGTGGCAAGTAAGCTCCAACAAATTCGTAACAGTTAATCTTGACTTGAAAAATCCCTGCTGATATAGAGCAAGAAGGCTTGATAGCAGAAGCTAACTGTTGGAAAACAATTCTTTCAAACAACTTCGATAAAACACTCAACTTGGCAATACCTCTATAGTCCTCGACTAGATCCCTCCTTCCACTTTTGTAAATTGGAATAAGAAATCTATTCTTCCAACACAAAGGGAAAACCCCTGTTTTCATAGAAAGAATAAACGACTTTGCGATAACACCATATAGTCCCGCAGACTACTATTTCGGTATACATGATGGAATATCATCAAGTCTTGGCGCATAAGTCTATTTCATTGATCTTAAAGCTTGAAATACGTGAGTTTCAGATATCATCAAATTCGGGGTCGATATAGAGTTTATGATTTATTTATTTTTTTATTTATTTATTTATTTATTCCACTTATACAGAAACTCAACTAAAACAAGCAACAGTCGCGTTCAAATGACACTTAACGTAAATCTTAAATTAATTATTATTAATAAAACTTAGTATAAGTACAATAAAACAAATAAAAGGAAAAAAACAGAAAAGAAAAAGAAAAAAAGCATGTACACAATTAGCACAGAGCCACACCCACAACCGGTACAGAGCCTAGTTGCAAATGAACCCCTAAGCCATCGCAAACATGCATAAGCTTGGCAACCGATAATAGTTAACAACAATTATTTTTCGAATCATAGTGACTTTTTAGGATTAAGAGCTAGTTTAAGTACAACATTGTCAAGTCTCGTGTATTAAGCAATGTTGCTTTAATGGACTATAAAGTGTGCGATAATGAAAAAAGGTGATAGACGTTATTTAGGTTCTTGCAAACAATTCTGAGCGGGTTTAGTAGAGACTGTATTT
>KK500117.1:26902-114166 GCA_000688715.1 Glossina pallidipes
CTGAAGGACTAAAAGGACTATTGACTCTACGGATAGGGGATGAGCTGGTTTAGCTTTAATCCCCATCCCTGAAGGACTGGTGAATATCTTTTTTTTGACGAGGACTAGTTAGGAAGGGACCCACGGCTGCTATGACACAAGTGAATTAAATGGTCCCTTTGTAGTAATCCTTTTAATACGGAATTAAAAACGGAACAAGCGCGTGCGAAGAAAAAGAAAACAAGAAATAAACGTCGGGCCATCCAGCTGGTTTTTTTTTCGCCTACCGCTCTAAAATAAAATAAGAAAAACCATTTGTAATCCCCCACAAAATTAAATAGAATAAATAATAGGTCCAACCAATAATAAATTGTCTTGGGACGGACCCTAGAGTGGCTGAGTTATACCCTGCCCCGTTACAATACATACGTTGGCGCTGCAGTAAAGCTTCATTTTCCATACCATGAGTTCCTCTCGAGATCTTCCTTCATATTTTTTCGCCAAAGATGCTGATATTTCCGCTCGCCGTTCAGTTTGTGTGACAGACTTTTCATGACCGACAATAATGCGTTTACCTGTTTGCTGACTGAGAGTGATCGATTGTGAACTATTTTTGGCTTCTCTCGTTTCATATAACTGAGATTATTATTAAATTAACGATTATTTTCTCTATTGTTCAATAGTCTGGCTGTTTTCTTTTTATAAATTTGTTTTCTTTAAAATGTAATTGATTTGTTAAATGAAAATATTTCCTTTCGTTTTTTATAGCATCTTTAATAAAGCATTGACTCGTCAACTTGTGCGATTCTTCACAGCACAAAACTCTATCCCCCGGAAAGCACAACACTCATTCTTCCGACGGCACAACACTAACTCTTCGTTTAAACATGTGCTCCATTGTTTTTATTTTCTTTTTCTAATGGTTCCTTATAAAAGCAAAAAAAAAGAATTTTTCACAAATCACAATTTCGCTTTCCCCTTTTTTTCCAATATCAATAATACTTAAGTTTTGGGTTTATTTATTTATTTTTTTATTAGTATTTCAACTGCTTTCAATTGTGTACCTTTTTGGTGCTTTCGATTTCTTCCAGATTTGTTTATAAAGTAAAATGTTTGAATGCTTTTTGATAATTATTCATAGGTTTGAGCTTCAGGTACATACAAAAAAACGTATGTCCCGAATTTGACTTTTATTGGCAAAGTTCTTTTCTCGAAAAATCTTCATATTTGCTTATGTGCAATTGCAGACAATGATAAAACTAATTTGTTTTACATTGAAATGAAAAGAAACACGGGTCTCCATTACATTAAACTTTACTTCTCCAGCGTTTTTTTTTTGCTTTCATTTAATTATAATTGCATTATTTGCTTAATTAAGACAAAGTAAAGAAGATAAGAAAAAAATATTCTTAAAATCATGTTTGTTTCTTTTATTCAGAACAAAACACAAAGTACAAAAACATCTCGTCTCGTGTTTGAATTTCTACAATTGAAGTCTATGATGCAGGCAGTCGTTTGCCAATTTTTGGTTCACATATTAATGTTAACATCTTTTTATAATAATTTTTGTTCTTTTCTAATATGTTAATATTAACAATTTTCTTCTTCACGAATATTATTTTTCAATTCCAAACTCTTAATACAAAAGTTGCATAAATTTTTTTTCCATCAATCAATTTTTTTTTTGTTGCTTTTATTTGTGTTTTATTTTTTCCCAAGCGTTGTCTTCGCACCCATTCCATTCAAGATCTTCAAAATAAAATCCTTTCGTTTTTTTTTTTTTAAAAAAATTTTTTTGCTAAAACTTTTCATAATACTTTATTAATACTTCACCACCATTTGTTTATAAATGTCATCTTTTACCAATAATTTTCTACATTATTCACTTTTTGATAAAAAAAAATCTTTTTGATTTTTGTTTATCTAAAAATTCCGTTCAAGAGGTTTGGTGAACACGTAGTCTGTCCTAACGAAGAAAGGCTGTCCGTCGCCTTAGAAAACAGTGCCAGTATCTGGACGTATTAATGGGAACATCCTTCCCTGAACAGGATGATGCGGTGCTTCTCATTAACGGGTTGGTGCCTCCTCTCCCTCCCCTGGAAAAGTATGAAGTTAAGTATGCAATTTCGAAAGTCAGATCAAACAGATCCACAGGTATTGACGGAATAACCAGATGGCTAAAGGTACCTGGAAGGTTATTCCTGATTACGTGCATACGACTTATTTCCTGTATCTGTCTTAAGATTATTTTCCACTGCAGTGGAAAATGGCAAATGTCGCAAATCTTCTGAAGTCACCTGATAAAATGAGGAGCGATTCTTCGTCTTAGCGGATTATCAGTTTCCTCCCAGTGCTTGGAAAAGTTCTGGAGAGGATAATGATAGGGGCACTTCAGATGATTTCTGCTCTTATATTGTCTGATAGGCAGTCCGACTTCCGCAAGAGTGTTTGCACGGAAGATGCCTGGGTTCATGTGCAGACAATATATAATATAGTTGCCAGGACAATATACTTGCCAGGCTGGGAGAAATAAATTGCTCGGAAATTAAACTCTGGGCTAGTTATTTCTCTCAGAGGCGAGCTTGTGTTGTTGGCAGAAACAGCATTGTCTTCAGGGATGTGGTTAGAGGTTGTCCACAAGGATCTATTAGTGAACCGTTTATATGGACCATTATAATGGATGGTTTGTAAAGGCAGCTAGAAGGCATGTGCTGCAAAGTTAATGGAATAGTTGATTTCTCTGTATATGCAGATGACCTGCTCATCTTGGTGAAAGGTAGGGCTCGGAAAGTAAATGAAGAACGCGGTGAAAGCATTATGAGACTAATTAGTGCATGGGGACATAGTGTTTGTGTTGATGTTTTATTGGAGAAAACTGTGATGAACTTACTGAAAGGTAGCTTTTCGTCCGGCAGACCTTCAGTGGTCCGAGTCAATGGGGTCAGTCAGTGGGGTTAGGTATGAGGTAGAAGTCAAGTAGCTAGGTATTACCATTATACCAAATATAGGGACAAGTTTATTCCACACCTTGATAGGATTAAGAATAAACTTATGAATGTGGTAGGGCAGATTCGTTGTGTCCTACGGTACGATTGGGACTTTACCAAGCGCGCCGTCCGGGTTGTATACGGTGGCCTCTTTGTTGCTTGTGCAACATATGGAGCACCCGTGTGATGCACGGATATCATATCTGTTGTGGGATTTTGAGCTGCCAACGCATAATGTTGATGGCGTGTTTGCCACTTCGTAAGACGGTGTGAACTGATGCTCTACAGGTACCGATGGGTGCATCCACTCTGGACTTTAAGGTCTTAGCAATGCCTATAGGATAAAGGGGGGCCTGCCTTTATTTGACGAGCTGCGAACTCAGGATGTAGAGAGATAGGTTACTTTTAACTTTATTCACGATGTCTCCTTTGCAGAAAATCGCCTCGGGTTTAGCTTTAGCTTACATCTGGGCTATCTGCTTACGGGCCACAAATCCCTGAAAGTATCTTTACATGAAAGAGGCCATTCTGAAACTAGAGCATGCCTAAGTGGCATTATCTCCGAAGACTACGAACATGTGTTCTTGGTGTGCCATGAGGGCTACGCTTTCAGAGACTTAAAGGCCATGGGAGTCGAAGTAGCTCACAGTAGAGTCGATAGTAGTCTGGCTCTCTCTACGCCTGAAACGACAGCTGCACTGACTACGTGCACCTGGTATTGTCCTCAAGCGACGGCTTATTCGGCGAGGTTTGGGTAATTCTGTCTAAGCTCTGCTTTGACTGGCCTATCCATAGTCTAATTGACTGTCACTGACTGACTGGGGGTGAACCACGTAGGGCTCTATAAGTCTTACCAGAGACTGCTGCTTGTTCTGGTATGGTATTGTGATGGAAACCCGTTTCCACGTTTCCTTGCATTGGTATGGTTGTGTGAACTTTGTTTGATCTTTGGTCATGCATCTCCATAAAGATATCGTGTCCTTCATTAAACGAACGAGGTTGGGATAGGGCTTCCCCGCCCAGTGAGAATACAATGTCGATGTACATTGTGTTGACTACTTGTTTTCTCCTGCAACTTCTTCTGCAGATTCCATCCCATACGGAGTTCAGCTCGTATGGGACCTGATGCAAAATCTGACCGGTCTTGTTCATATTTTAGTTTTCTTCTTTATATCCGGTACCACGGGTGTCAGGAGCCCCAGAAGCAATATTCCAGCTTCGACCTGACAGCGGGAACGGCCCATTGCGGGACTTTCGTGGCGGCTGTAATTGGCCCAAATCGTGGTAAGAGCCCCAGCTCGGTCTGGAGTTGCATAGCAACCGAGTATCTGACCCAAAGCAAGAAACAGGCTCTAAATAGTGCTTCACCCTCACCAGGGGGGAAATATGCCCATATATGTATCTCCACTGGAACTCGAGGTTATTCTCAGGGCACCATCGGGCACCGTGGGGTTAAGCCTTCATGGCAGGTATCCACGTTAAACACCAAGAGACACACATGAATACCTAATTTTAGCTGTTAAAGCACCTATTCGTCTATGTCAACATGCCTCTTAATACTTCAGTCTCTGGGTTTTTTTTCACAATCATTGAATTGGTAAGCACAATGGCCAGCCGCACTATTATATTGTTTTTGAGGAAAATGTAAATAAAAACATATGGTTTTAGAAAAAAAAAATGAAGAAATCAGCGTAAGCATAGATAACAAAATTATAATTGTCAATCTTGATTTTAATCTTCATAATCTAGCAAAGTGATATGACACTATCGGAGCCATGTTGCGTACTAATTGATCCATAATTTGAAAATTACTATTCTTGCTTGTTTTTCGTTTCTTCTCGATTAGAAATAGCGAATCACATAATATAAAAAAATGTAGATGCAGGTGTAATCTAAACATAAACTAGATAAATAAGTTTTAAAATTTAAAAGGAAGAAAAAAATAAGAAGAAAGGGTTATCATTTCTTCTTGCACTGTTCTTTGCCTTTTGTTGTATTTGTTGTATTTAGGCTCAAAAAACTTATTCATCATTTATTTAGGTTCGAAAAAACTTATTTCATCTTTTCTCTTATCACTATACCTTTATGCAAAGGGTTCACTCTTCGATTAATCTAGATCACTTCATTTTGGGCGGCCTTGGGAAACAAAATATGGATCCCTTCTATGCATTCAACTTCTTCAACAAATATTAGGAATATTTCAGTTCTCGTTTTCGTACAACAAAGCGTAATGTTCCATATAGTCTTCACTTCACATTTTCTGCTCGCTGACAATATATAATCTGCGACATATGCAGATCATGTAGCATCATCTAGTGATCTTGTTAGACTGAGCAATCACATAAATCTCTTACCAATATCTCTTCTAGATGAATCCAATAAAATAAGAAGATTAAAAAGCATCACGTATCAGAAATTGCAATTAAAAAAAATTTTATATATGTTGTAATTTTTATGAATTTTCTAAGCTTAGTTAATATTCCTTTTATACTCTGTGTTATTTATGTCACCTTGCTATAAGATTTACTTAATATCTCTTTAAATAGATTGTAAATTAAATATGTAATAAAAAAATAAAAAAAATTTTGCAATTACTTACTACCTGGAATATAATATTTCCGATAAAACCATGGCATTAATTATGTACCTTTTACATAACTAGCTCTCATTTGAAACGCGTACCTTGAGAATTTTTTGTGTGAGTGTTATGTATAATAAAAACAAGGGGCAAATTTGACGTTTGCTTGTTTACAATACTTCAATCAATAACAAAATCATACAATTGTAAACAAAAAAAATTATGTAAAACCTTTGATAATATGTAATGAAGTGAAATAATTTCATATAATTCATATAATATCAAATTTTCAATTCTTAGGAAAACTCTGAGTTATGGGCTTGAACTTTTATGTATGTATACGCAAAAATATATATGAATGCACATAGATCAAATCACCACCATTCCATTCAGGCTATGCTTGCCTTTTCGGTTTATGAAACCTTCTTCATTTTGTGCCGGCGTACGAAAATAAATGTGGATACCATATAGGGTGTCATCTAGATTTTTCTTATGCCATCGCCCACACCAATTTTATTTTATTCAAAAGCCTTTTTTGGCACGCGAAACTTTTTGGCATAAATCGACATATAATATGTATGCTTTAATTTCCGTTGTTAACAAATATATCGTTATAAAACCATTTGTTTACACATTTTCGGATAACGTACGAGGATTTGAAACATCTTGCAGAGCCCTTTTCCACCAATCTCGATGTTCCTTTACTGTCAAGTAATATAATAAAAGGAAAGGAACCATTCTTTTTGATCTTAACATTACTTGCTTATTTAATAACGATGTATAACAATATTTTACTTACCTTTTTTTTTTTGCTTTGTTTTGTAGAATGGATTAGGCTTGTTGGCGATAAGAACGTTATATGTAGTTGAGTGATAAGTGTTTATCATTTGTTACTCCTTTGCGCCTTATCAATGATAGCGACAGTATATGGTAATGCATGGAAAGATTGCATAAACTGATTACAAGCTTTGAGGAATTAAGAGTATTGATTAAACAATTCTAGTAAAAAGAAAAAAAGAAATAATTTGCTTACCTTTCACAAATTTAAAATTTTTATTATCGTTTGTTTATCATTTTATTCGAAATTTATTTTATTTTCAATTTGCAGCTGTTTTCTTTTATAAATGCAGCTCTAATCAGTTTAGCAACTGATCGTGCCGCGATCGTATCGTTTTATTTTTCTGTGAGGAGTTATTGCACTTTTTTCAATTTCTTATTGCTTTATATCTTTTTACGCGTTTGAAGCCTAATTATTTGTAAAGGTATAAAGGGTGTAAGAGTGAAAGAATTTTATTAATTATATTGAAATTTTGTCCTGATCTCAATTTTGGTTCTTGCGTTCAGCACTTGTGCTCTTGATAATAAGTCTCTTTCATGTTTTTTTTTTTTTTCTTTTGGTGATTACAGTTTTTCTCTTGCTCATTGTTCACCATTGCTTCAGAGGTGTGAAATTTTCGTCTAATTTGAGAGATAATTTTTGTGATTTTGTTTTCTCTCTTATTTTTTGGTGTTTGCAGGTTCGTTTTGCTTTCTCTTGTTCTTTTGCTCTCTTGTTACAGTGTCAACGTAACGGAGAAATTTTCTTAAATTTTTAGATAAATTGAGTGTTGTGGATCCTCTTGAATTTGCTATTGTTTTTTTCTCCTCATAATCCACTTCCAGCTTTTTGACTTGACACGTAGTGTCTATATACATCATGTCATGCAAAAACTGGCCCGGAATTCGAAAGATTCGTTTCGTGTTGGCTTTGCGATTGCTTTGGCCATGCAAAGTGTGCCGGTATTATCGGCCGTGCTGCTGACGTAGTCGTTGACCCCTTGAAAGGCTTCCGATGGTCGTGTCCGCACTGTAGGAAGCGGGACATTGACTTCTACAAATTGTTCGTGGAGACGAGAAATGCTTTCTCTGACTTGAGTAAAAATCTCGGCTCCTTGTGGGAAAAGTTCGAGGTAATTAAGTCTAGACTTGATGAGTGTCGCTTTATTGAACACTCATCTTCTCCCCAGGCTAGCCAAATAGCAGCTTGCAGCGTAGCGTGTGGGACGTCTCCTCTGATTCCTTCTAAACTTGATTCGCTGGCAAAAGTTAGCGCTCCCACTAACTCTACAACGAAAGTCAGCGTTTCCGATACTGCTGAGTCGGTAGGTAACAAAATAGTTACAAACAAGCCGGCAAGTTCTTCTGCTTTAAGTTAGGCAAGGGTATCTCCTCCCAGTGCCGTCATTCATTCTAATCATGCGTTATCGCCTAAAACTAATAAAGAGCAAAATAAATCATCTTCTCCCCCTTGCTGTTCGAGTGTGAACCCTAGTCACCAAACTGGGCATGTCGCTCAAGCTGCTCGTGCAAGTGTGGTAACCCCCTCAATATTCTCCCCATCTCACAACACCCTTGCCGTGGACACTACTATTCCTAGTAATAATGACAATTGCTTGACGGCAGTTCCTCTAAGGAAAGCAATATTTGTGTCAGGACTGGCACCTGAAACATAGGTGGATAACATAAAAACTATCTGGCGGCGAAAGTCCCATGAGTCAACTTGAAACGCATTAGCATTTTCAAATTGGCTCCTTCTCAATCTAGAGCAATATCTTCTTTTAAAATACTAGTTCCGACTGAAAACAGTGATATGTTGTTAAATAAATCACTGTGGTCAGTAGGATCCTTAATTAAGGTATTTATTCCTCGAGATCGACCCCGTAATACCAAAGCAGTAGTCCTGTCGCCTTCAAAAAACTAAATGTTTCTTCAGGCCCATTACGTCTCATTTATCAAAATGTTAGGGGCCTAAATTCAAAAATTCGGTCTACTTTCCTAAATTCAGTAAGCACTGAGTTTTTCTGTTTGGCCTTCACTGAACTTTGGTTAAAACCTGATCTACATTCGTCGGAAATTCTTCAAAATTCTTTCCAGGTCTTCAGAAGTGATCCATTGTATCGCATTGGTGGCGGTGTATTAATTGCCATATCTGCGTCAGTCCCGTCCATTTCAATAGAATTTCCCACTTCTCCTAACGGTGAATTTATCGCCATTCAAGCGAAAATGCCTAATAAACAGCTACTTATTGCCTGCTCCTGCATTCCCCCAAATTCTGATATCTGCATATATAAGAAACACGCTGCGCTCATTTGTGAAGTGGCCAAGTAGTCTACACCCACCGATTTGGTCGTTGCGTTGGCGTTGAGTTCAACCTGCCTCAAGTCATTGGTGCAACGACGATAATTCGGGCTGTTCGATTCTTACTTCAACATCTGATAGCGCTGTTGTCTTATTTAACGATCTATTTGACCATAACTTAGTTCAATATAGCCGTACCTTTAATTGTAATGGTAGACTGCTTGATCTCTGCTTTGCCAATTTTCCTGAGATCGTTGTCCATCTTTTAGTTTACCTGAGGATCCTTATAATCCAGCAATGTGCGTTTCCTTTCATCACAGGTGTGATGTTTCGTTGAACTGTCTTAATATTTCAAATCCAACCTTTTCCAACAAATATTATGATTTTCATAAAATCAATATTGTACTGCTAAAACATCATCTTTTACATATGAAGCTAGATTTCTCAACCAGAAATATAGAAAGCTTATTGTCATCGTTCTACAATATATTAAATCTAGCTATTGCTGCATCTGTTCCGATTAAGCAGCGCCGACCTCGAAGCAGGTGTCCCCCCTGGTTTAGTAAGACAATTAGATATTATAAGAATAGGAAAAACAAGCTTTTCAAGAAATTTTCGAAAAGTGGCTCTTCTTTAGACTATTTCGCTTACTCAGCCGTAAGGCATAGATTTAACTCCCTCAACCACCAATATTATTGCAGATACCTTCAGATCATTAAATCCTCACTATTTGCTAATCCTAAATACTTTTTTAAATTTGTTAATTCAAAAAGAAAAATTTCCACACATCCCTCGCAGGTTTCTTTTAATGGCTCTGATTCCTCAGATGATTTTGAAATCTCAAATCTGTTTTGTACTGTCTGAGTACTTCCGACGAAACTTCTCGACTGCCAGTTTCGATTTATCCGCATTACCTATATCCTATAACTAACTTGGTTTCAATACCTAATTTGGTTATATCTGAAAATTTCTAAAGGGTTGAGATCTCCAAAATACAGTTGTGCGCCTGGACTTGATGGAATTCCATCATCTTGCGCTGTCGAGCTTTGTGGTGTTATGTCAAAGATTTTTAATCAGTCCTTAAACTTGGGTGTTATCCCTTTATGTTGGAAGAGTAGTTTTCTTATTCCTACTCACAAAAGTGGGAGTAGACAACTTGTTGAGAACTATAGAACCATCACCAAGTTGAGTGTCTTACCTAAACTATTTGAGAGAATAGTGACTCAGCATGTAGCCTTTGCCATCAAATCGTACATTTCTCCACTCCAACATGGCCTTCGAAAAGGAAGATCTACGGTCACCAATTTGTTAGAGTTTACTTGTCATGTTTTCAAGGCTTTTTCTAGTGGCTCTCGCACTGATGTTATATACACTGATTTTAGCAAAGCGTTTGATTTGGTTAAACATAAATTACTTATCTTTGAATTTCAGACCTCTGGCGTCCCTTCCCATATAGTGAAATGGATAAGCTGTTATCTGCATAATAGGTCATTCAGGGTTTTGTTTAACTTCATCACTTCATATGAATTCCCCGTTACGTCAGACGTACCTTAAGGTAGCCACTTAGGACCCATTTTATTTAATCTATACATTAATGATTTGCCTTCAATGATTAAATCCAGCCAGATCTTAATGTATGCTGATGATGTGAAACTATTTTCTTCCTTTTCCATAGAATCGCAATCACAACAGCTTCAAATTGACCGGAATAACTTAGTTGAATGGTGCTCGTTCAATAATATGAAACTAAAGCAAAACAAATGTAACAAACTTTCTTTCTCAAGAAGGAAGTCATTCATTACGCAGTATTTCATAGATTCGCAGTATTTCATAGATTCGCACAAATTGGAGGACGTCGATTCGTTCACAGATTTAGGCGTTCTCTTTGACAATAGGTTGCGTTTTAACTTGCACATTGAGCTCTCGTTAAGCAAAGCTAGGTCCGCGCTTGGTTTTATAAAGAGGTGGTCCAAAGAGCTTGATGATCCTTACATTACGAAAAGGCTGTACATTTGTTTAGTTAGACCTATACTCGAGTATGCCTCTGTTGTGTGGTCTCCTTCATATAGGTACTATGTAGAGTCAATTGAATCAGTTCAAAAGCAATTATTGCTGTTTGCCCTTAGGAATTTGGGTTGGGTTCCGATTGCCTCTCTTCCCCTATATGAAATAGGTTGCTTCGGTTGTCCTTACCGTCTCTTCAGAAACGTACATTTGTTCTTAGATCTGTTCAAAAGCAATTCTTGCTGTTTGCCCTTAGGAATTGAGGTTGAGTTGGGACCCGATTACCTCTCTTCCCCCCTATGAAAATAGGTTGCTTCTGTTATCCTTACCGTCTCTTGAGAAACGCAGATTTGTTCTTGGCTTTTCCTTTTTAATCAAGGTAATAAATGGTACTAGTGACTCGCCCGCATTACATATTACAAATAAGCTTTAATGTCCCTAATCGCTTCTCTAAGAACTTTATCTTGGTTAAGCTTAATCAAAGTAAATATAATTATGAGCTACTTAACCCGCTCAGAGTTGTTTGTAAGAATCTAAATGACGTCTATGACTTATTCTCACTATCGGACTCTTTAAAGTCCACTAAGGCCACATTGGTTAATACACGTGATTTACCAATGTCGTACTTAAACTAGCTCTTAACCCTATGATTCGAAAATTAATTGTTGTTAACTATTATCGGTTGCCAAGCTTATGCATGTTTGCGATGGCTTAGAAGTTTATTTGCAATTTGGTCCCGTCCCTGTTGTAGGTGTGGCTTTATGCTACCTATGTACATGCTTTTTTCCTTTTTTCCTTCTTATTTGTTTTGTTGTACTTATACTAAGTTTTTTAATTTAAGATTTACTTTAAGAGTCGATTGAACTCGACTGTCATTTGTTTTTAGTTGAGTTCCTGTATAAGTAGAATAAACAAATAAGTAAATTAATAAACACCTACAATCGTGTCTTGTTAATGGTGAGCTCATATGTAAATTGAAACTTAGTCTTCGGTCAAATACAACCCTAAGTCAATAAACGACTCTAAATTTTCTAATTTTTCGGGATCAATAATTTAGTCAGTAGACTACGTACTGCTATTTACGAATGAATGCTGCTTGCATTTTTTAATGTTAAGTTCCATAAAAGGAAATGAACACCCCGAAGCCAAATTATCTAAATCAGGCCCTAGGCCGTAGAAGTACGATTGCACAATAAAAGAAGACAACAGTTCACAGTCGTCTATATACGTTACTGTTAGTGTATCAACCGTCGGTAGGAGACCATAGATACAAAGGATTTAAGCAACAAAATTCATATTGAAGAGGGCAGCTCATTTTTGGGTTTGGGAGAGTTTATGTTTGATTTTGATTATGTAAAAATATCTGCAATGATGTGAAAGTAAAAAGAAAAAAAAAGAGTTTCTGATTAGAATGTTCACAAATACTCAACTCAACTGTCATTTTTATCGTCGTTTTAGTCGAGTTTCATGTTTAAGTGGAATAAACAAATAAATAAATAAACAACCAATACTAATGCAAAGTATGCTCAATTTTATCCTGGTTTTGACAATTTTGTGACAGCATTTCTTGCACCTCTTGTGCATACATATAGCTTAAGATGTTGAAACTCGCGAATGAATCCTAGTTAACACCATACATAATCAGTTTCCTGACGCCGCCAATGCTTCACGATGTATTTTTAATGTAAACTTTCCAGTTCTTCCAGTTCTTGTACTATTTCTCATCCTACATCTGCAAGCAAACTTTGCGTTCAGATACCAACAATTACAAATTCATTTCTAAAGAGATTATCAGTGTTAGAAACGTTTTTCTTAAACTACTACCCATACTACTTTTTCCTAAGAAGGACACGAAACCCGCCGACATCTATATGTAATAATATTATTTTTACATACGATTAAAATTGTATATGGCTCATTTTCCTATTGCTCCAGTTAATTTTCGTCTACAACGAACCTGTTGAAAATCTCCTCTTTGTTTAACAACACATTATGTTTTGCAGTCTTTGCTTTTTATACCTTAAATTAAGCACCTATGCTCAATCACTGTTAAAATAGACTCGAACGACTTAACACGTGCCTTTTTTTTCTCGACATATTGTATACAGAAATATTCGTTTTTTTCACATAAGGCTTGGATGAAACTTACTAAACCACATAAACCAAGTGCACAAAATTGCATTGTATACACGTCCAATGTATTTAAAGATGGTGGAATTTCACACAAGGCTACATTACCTTCACCTGTCTGCTAATGCCGTGGAGGAATTGCCTAATATAAGCTTTGTATTAAACGATGAATTAATAGTGATAAACTTACTACCCAGTCTTTTATTTACTTACTTTTTATTTATTTTTACTTACCTACTTATAAATGAAATTCAACTGGACAAAATTAGCAGTCGAATTCAAGTACAACTTAAGAGTAACTCTTATATTAATTGTTTTAAAAACTAGTATAGAATATAAAGAAAGATATGAAAAAAGAACAATAATAACAACAACAAAAAAGTAACTCAAAAATTATAATTCATGTATAAATAATAATAAAAACGAAAAAAAAGCACATACACAGCTAGCGCAAAGGCACACCCGCAACAAGAACCGATCCAGGTTGCAAGTGAACCCCTAAACCATTGCAAGCGTGCATAAGCTTGGCCCACACGTTAACAACACAATATAATTTTCGAAAAAAAGAAATTAGATATTATAAACACTCAACTTGGCAATGCCTCTGTAGTTCTCAACAAGTTGTCCACTTCCAGTTTTGTGAATACGAATAAGGAAATTACTCTTCCAACACAAAGGGAAAACACCTAAATTCAAGGAATGATTAAAAATCTTTGAGACAACACCACATAGTTCGACAGCGCAAGATTTAAGTGCAGATGATGAAATACCATCAAGTACAGGCTCACAACTATATATTAGAGAACTCAACCCTTCAAAAACGTAATTTTCAGAAATAACCAAATTAAGAATTGAAACCAAATTAGTTATCGGATATGGGTAGTTTGCTGATAAATCGGAGTTAGCAGTCGAAAAGTTTTCTCGAAAGTATTCATCAAAGAGATTTGGAGTTTCAATATCATCCGAGGACTAAGAGCCATTAAAAGAAACATGCGAGGGATTTATGCAGATTTTTCTCTTGGAGATAAGAAACTTAAAAAAGTATTTAGGATTAGCAAACAGAGAGGATTTAATGAACTGAAGATATCTGCAATAACATTGCTGAATGAGGGAATTAAATCTATGCCTTGCGGCTGAGTAAGCAAAATAGTCTAAAGAAGAGCCACTTTTCAAAAATTTCTTGAAAAACTTGTTTTTCCTATTCTTATAATATCTAATTGTCTTATTAAACCACGGAGAAGGCGGGGACACTTGATCGGAACGGATGCAGAAATAGCTAGATTTAATATAAAACTGAGAAATCAAACCTTTCGAGCTCTTGGAAGAAGCAGAAAGTTGTACTTGTCAAAGTGGTTATATGATAGAGGTTCAAGAAGCTCTTGTTGTCTGTACAAAACAGAAGACTAAGCAGAAAGAGAGCAAACTTGCAAAGCTAGAAACCGAAAATTTTTTGGTAAAAGCTTTATTTGCCGAAAAAGGGGGCACTATATAAATAATTGCTTATCAAATCAAAGCGGAAACAAACACAGTGTGTATACGATGGTTGTAGTCGCAGAAGCGTTAAACAAAAAATTATAGTATTTGGACAGTGGAGCAACCTGTCATGTGTGCCGACGAAAGTTTTCATACAAATTACGAAATAAAGGTTATGTTTTGATTGAAGCAAAAGTGATACTACATTACGAAATTTATTGTATTGTCCTAAACTCCATAGAACCTTTATTTTAATAAGTGAAATTTTAGAGCACTGTACTTCAGTGAACTTTGGACCTACAAATACTCTTGCATAAAAGATGAAAGCAGTAGAAGTTGCCAACAGAAATAGTTTGTTTATAGTGGCAGAATAAAAGGGGTGAGGCCTATGGGCGGCAAAACAAGATGATATACGTTGTTATTGACGTTACGGCCCTGTTAACTTCCAAAATTTAATGGAGATCCCAAAAAATAATTTAATGTACGGCATGCAACTAAGTAAAGATATGGTGGAAAAGAAATTTACGACATGCATCATGGAAAAGATTCACAGGGCAGTTTCCCTAAATTAACTGAACGTAGAGCATATATGTAGAGTTAACTCATTCGGTTGTCTATCACGAAAAGTAATTACTCACTATCATAGATGACAAGACAAGGCGTATTTTTGCACATTTTATAAAAGGCAATTATGAAATTTTCAAAACCGTTCAAGCAGAACAAGTAAAACGTTAAACTGGCAAAAAGATTAAAATCTTGAAAAGCGATAACGGTCATGAGTATTTTAATAAAGAAATCGATCAATTTTTGCGAAAATGTGGCATTATAAGACAATTGATAGTCCCATATACTCAACTACAGAATGGCGTCGCTGAACGCGCCATTTGCAAAATAGTCAAAATCTCTAGGCAGAAGGAATAGCAACTGCTGTTTTTCTTATCAACATCCAAAAATCTATATAATCAAACTCCCTAGGAAGCATGGTTTGGAAGAAGCCCCAAGGTCACCTATTTAGAACATTTGGCTTTAGTGTATTGGTCAAAGGACGTAAGGATAAATTTGGTCCAGAAGATAACAAATACGTTATGGTGGGGTATTCACTGGCACCAAAACTTTCGAAAAACGAGGCGTTATCTTCGATGAAGATAAGGCATGAAGCTATAATTGGAAAAGTAACGAAAATGAGGTTATAACAATGTACTAAGAGATTTCATAATTATATATTGCAAAGAAAATAATATAGAATGTAATGAAAAACGGGTTACACAGCTCGATGACAATTCTAAACGATCCAGTAATTATGAAAAACGTTTTGACAATGCAATTTACGAAGAAGCAAATGAAAATGCTGATGTTAGTCATCAGGAGGGGATAATGTGAAAAGTCTGAAGAATAGAAGAGAGTTATGCTAGATAAGCACACAATTTCGATGAAAACCGATACGCGCATCCTTGCTAATTTATCAGTTGGGAATAAAGCTAATGGGTGCAAATGGGTGTGAAACGAAAAAAGAATAGTGAAATCGTGAGATATAAGGCCGAACTTGAAGCAAAATGTTGCAATCAACGTGTTGGAGTTGATTATATGGAGACATTCTCGCTTGTAGCAAGGTACTCCGCTATTAGAACCCAACTAGCTGAAACTGTTAAAAGTAAAATACATTTACAATAGATAGATGTAGTCGATTTATATCTGAAATATACGCTTCATGATGAAGCAACCAGAAATGGTTGTAAGTAACAAAAATGCTGGAAAGGTCGTATGATTAAAGGAATCCTGGTACGGATTGACACCGTCAGGCAGGGAATGGAATTGCAAACTAGATACCTGGTTAGAGAGTATTAGTTTTACCAATTGCCTGCCAATTTTTCGTTGTCATCGTACGAAATAGTAATTTAAGGCTGTTAGAAATGATGATGTGAATAATTCAGGATTAAATTCTAAGAAGGAGGCTTTTTGTAAGCGGTCGACTTCCCACTTCACCTGCAAAACACACCTCCGTGTAGAAGATTCGGCAAGGCTGTGTATAATCGCGAATCAAACTCCCCACGATATGCAGAGTGTATTTTTGTTTTAGATCTTAAGCAAATGCATTTGAAGATTATCCTACTATTAATTATTCACGTACCGATGGATCAATATTAGTCCCGAATTGCATGAGAAGATACTACGGCACTGCATGAAAAAGTGGTCGATGAAACGAAGTTTTGGTGATATGATATGTCGAATATCAAAATTCAAAGTTGAGTTTTCTTGTCTTTCAGAGACGCGATTTACGTTCGTTAAATCAATAAAAACCGCCACTGTGTGATGGGCACAATCGGGCACCCTTCATTTTGCCGCTATATCAACTATTATCATCAACTATATCAACATTATCAATTATTATATTATTATTATGTGTAAATATATCTACATAGTTATTTTGCTTAAGTATGAAAACTTATAAATAAACATACATATTCATAGTTATTTCACATGTTAATAGCTATAATTCACATGTCCGTAGCTATAAAACTCATATTATATAAATATCCACACATTATGCCCAACTTGCCAAATTCATCCATCCGCCATAACAATGCGGGATCCTACACACACGCGAAAACATATATTACGTACTGTAAACATGCATTCATGTCTATACCATGTACTCAATCTATTTATCAACTTTACTCTAACTTCACGGTTTAGATGAGGATCTTTTCTATTGGCTATAACAAACATTTATTTCTAATACAAAGGTAGCCGTTTACTTTACGCAAAATCCGCCTGTTTGGCCGAGAGGCAAGAGTCTCGACTAGCAATTGAATCGTCGTGGGTTCAAATCCCAAGTATGATAGAGTTTTTAATAAAGTCGAAAGCTTTAGATGCTAGTGCTTTAAGACTTTAGTTTTAGAATTTATTCTCTGACTAGATTTATAATAATAATAATAATACCTTATACAAAGGATAAAACGGTATCTTTTTGTAGAGATGGTTGCCGAATCAATAAGAAACTAACCAGATTTATAGGAATGGAAGATGGATGGTTTTAAAATAAATTGATTTACACGAAATGTTATCATTAATATTCAAGAAACACTCCTATGTAATAAGAATGTAACATTATTAGGCATTTAAGTTTATACTAATATTTATGGCCACTCTGGGTAAAATAATATCCGCTGACATGCACCCAAATTATATGCCAGACAACAACCCTGACTGAGATAGTATAAATAGGACGGCAAAACCACCCATAGGAGGGGCGATCAGCCTTACAGAGGTAAGGTCCTAGCCAGGCATAAGTTGGGACCGTCTGTTGCTGCTTTTGAGCTTAGGAAATTTTGTTTTATTAACGCTCGTTGTTAATAAATTAAAAGCAAGATAAGGGACTTTTTTCTGCGGCGAGTGTTACGCCTGGTGGTCTTTAACGCTGCACTCATTGTCGGGCGCACTTAGCTATGAAATTTTGCTCGGACTGTGATGCCCAATGGCTTGTTCCCATGCATACAGCGCCGGCCACACTTATTTATAGTAGTTTATATTTCTGCTCCGACATCCTCCCCTGTATTCTCCGTCGGTCGCACTTTGGGAGACGTTAGGAGAGAGAGACTAGGATAGCAAAGATCGCACCCTAAAGAGAAAGGCTAACGCGTACGAGAACATATCGAGAGCAAATAAATCGTTAATAAAAGTCGAGAGAAAGTTAGACGGGCAGCAGTAAATAGGCGATACTCTCCGCAACAAATTTTCTTATAACGTGGACCTTTTCAAATCTTGTGACTTAAGAGGACCAGTTTTAATCTGCTGATTTAATGCGAATTCCAAAACCGAAAATTTGTAAACATGCCTGAGAAAGCGCTAGATTTTTTTCGACCAGTCCTATGATAGAACGATAATTGTTGATGATATTTGATGCAGCCATATAAAATGATCATCGAATCCGACCAGCAGTGAGTTTCATGTTCGTTGGGTAATGAAGAGGTGATCCTATTTAGAAGCTCCGATAATAGTAGGGCTGCTAATAACTTGAGCTAGGGTGCTGTATGAGCTTTCAAAAATATTTTTTTCTTTTTGGAACATAGTAATGATAACAATGTTTAAACGGAGTCCTATGTTGATACGTTCCACATAAACTGTCAAGCTATAATCACAAAAAACATGAATTTATATTGTTGCCTTAGACATCGATACGAAACGAGGAAACACTAATCTGTGTCGGAAAGGCATATTGGGAATATATTCCAACCAAGGAAACATAAATCTGTGTACGAGAGAAAATTCGGGAATAAAATCCAAGCATAACCAACTAAAGGGGTGAACTTTTATCACGTTTAGGTTTTTTTTTAATGAAACCTTCGTTTTCATAGTAACAAGACTAACTACAGGGGAACGTTATGAAAAGGCGCTATTGCAGAAAATAGAAAGCGCTTTGTTACTACATACGCCAAAGGAACAATGAAAAAATGTAACTGTTATTTTTAGGGCCCCATATAGGACTGAAAGTCTTAAATGTATTAGTTCGATCATGCAATTTAAGAAACTGTTCACAATTAAATAGTGACAGGCTACATAAACGGCTTGGTAGTTCGAACACCGTTTTCGAATTATTAAGCTTACTTTGTTCAAACACACTCTGCCGAATCACTATATTAGCAGAAGTACTATCGAAGATCAAGACCCCAACCCAAAAAGCTCGCTTTGTAAACTTGGATCGCAATGGAACGGGATTTTCTTTATCCACCGAAAGACGCATAGAGATGCATCTTGCTTAGTTCCATATTCAACTTCGTGTCTTGATGTCACGATGTGAATTGTCTCTCCAAAAATTGTATTGTAGGAGGAATGCTTTGATTTGATTTAGTATCGGAATAAAGTACGTCGTTTAACTTGATGAGGTTTTTCTCATCCCTCAATGATAAATCAAAATTTCGTTGTCATGCTAACATGTTGTTGCCCGCAATAATATAGTAAATAGTAAGTGTTAACACTTGGTGGGCAAGACACTGATGACATATGTTTTAAGAATTTCCGAGGACGACACTCTTGTTTACTTTTGGCAGGCTTACTGTATATGCACCGGAATCAAGACGAATTATTGTTTGTGGGAGGTGTTGCTCACAAATAACAACTCACCGGTATCATGACCAAATTCATAAAAGTTGTTCTTTGCTTCCTAAAAGGATTTAACCAGCGTATCAGAATTGTCTTCCTCCTGTTGCATGAACTGGAACGTTGTTAATTATGACCACTCATTTTGCAATAAGGGTATGTTTAAATCGAAGCGAATTTGCCTAACATACATCAGCACAAAGAATAAAACAACATTTGTGAGGCATAGCAGAAATAATAAGTGTACCGTTTTTTTCAGAATACAGCATGTTTCTCGTTCAAAAATAACTTTTTTACCATGTTTAGTCATAATTTGCGCACAAGCTAAGCGCAACATTTTTGACTATTACTGCTTCATTCAATATTACTCCTGTTGTTGTTTTTGCAAATTTTCAGAAATGTGCCCAAATTATTTCCAACTACAGCACTGGATTGGTTCTTTGTTTTCGCGCTCTAATTTTTCGTATACATCGTTTCTTTTATTTTAAGTGTCTTTCTTTTATCTTAAGTGACTTGAATAGGATGTCGGAACAATTATTTAAGATATGAGTATTTTAATAAATGTAATTTGATGATTTGAATAATCGAGAACGTTACCGCCGACTGATTGAAGACCAGATTTACCATAAGCGAGAAACTACATCATCATGGGTACAGTAACTGCACCCTGTATCCCACAAAGCCGTAAGAAAATCGTAAAGAAGATTCTAACAATCCTAACCAAAGAAAATATCACGTTATGGGTAGTACCAGTAAAGAAATCAGTCCATTGTCCATGAAACAATGTAAATGTTGACAGTGTTGTAAGCGAATTAATAAACAGCAAATTTCACCATCGAATCCCAACTTGAGGTAACTTACATATAATAATGAACCATATAAGCAATCCCGTAGACAGGGAGAGTTACTTCAGTCATTATGAGACTGGATTTGGGTGTGATTATGAAACTATAGGGACCAAAATTATATATTATTTGGGTCTCACACGTAGATAAGGCATAAGTTGAGCTATGTACACATTTGTTTAGTTATTCGGGTAATAAGAGCAATCACTTATAGTGTACAAATAATTTTAGCTGATTTATGGCCTATATAAAAATTAATAGTATTTATTTATTTGCTTATTCCATTATTTCGCTAATGTAAAGCAGTTATTTATAGAATCCAAAGAAACTTGGAAATATTTGTATTGGACATTGATTTGTATTATGGTGAGTGAATTTTTAATATTTTGGGTTATATTGACCAAAGCAAACAAGGAGTATAAACGTTAAAAAAAATTAATGTTTTTATAAGCCACCGAAAAAAGAGAAATAATTCAAAACTAAAGCCATAGAACAGTAAGTTAATAACAATACAGTGGCTCGACACACAGTGTGGAGTTGTAAAATTCACTTCATTTCTGATGAATTTACTTTGTTTATCTATTTAACAACAAGTGCGACTTCAATGTCAACACTCCATTTATGGAAGATTTGAAAGATCACTCCGGTTCAATAGATTAGCATGTGGAGGTAAAAAAAAGACAAGAATCTAGACAGGATCAATTAGATAGAAACTATCGTCAAATATTTCAGTATTGGTATTACTTTTATATAAATAAACTTTTAGCTATATAGGGATCGTCAAATTTACGGCGCCCGTTTTTGATTAATGTCAGCGTGCATTTGGCTTCATTTGCAATTCCACGTACGTGTCGATGAAAACGCTGTTTGGGATGAAAAGTGACACCCAAATCTCTTACTGAACATCTTTAATTTTCTCTCTAAATATATTAAGCGTAATCCTTACAGTTTCCACAAACTAAGAAAAAGAAAACTTTGTAGAAAATGAATTCGGCAGGAGATTGTGATAGAAAAAAAAAAAAAAACACTTTACTTAAACTACAAAAAAACAAAAAATTTTGAATCAAGTATCCTTTTTTTTTTTTTGAAAAAAAAAGAAAAAAAAAAAGAAGGAAAGGAATGTAATTTGTTCGAGTCAGTCGATTTCGTGCAGCTTGGTAAAAATGGAAATAATAAAAAATTGAAGTTTAAAAAAAAAAAAAATGTATATAATAATGCGAAATTTTATGGAAATTGTAAAAGTTTGCGCGTCTTTGGAATCAATCATATAGTAGTGGAATCATCATTGAACAACCGTGACTTACAACCCTTTGCTAAATATCATTCTATCGAAAGAACAATTTGGAGAGATTTTGGTTTTTTTTTTGAGGTTGAGGAACGAACAAGTGCAGATAACTTTCAAATAAAAGATCATAAAAAAATTATCGAATAAAATTTCCCTAACAAGACCAACTTAAATGATTTTCATTAAAATATGAGAGGTGTTTATGAGTTGGTAAAAGAGAAACAAATTCTTACTAAAATCGAATTTTTGGATTTTCTTCTTATTCCTCGTGTAAAACGAAACAAAAATTTACGTGATTATTAATAAAATAGTTTTAAAAAAGTAATTGTAAAATATACACAAAAAATAAATCGAAAATACCAAAAACGAAAACTCTGTACAAATGTCATCTTTATAAAAAAAATAGATGCAAAATTTTAACATCAGAACAAAAGAAGTTTGCTGACTTTTCTTTTATATGCAAAAAAATTAAAAAAATAAGAAAAATATATAGTTTCGATTACGGTGACAATTCAAATCAATGCTGTTGACGTTACATTATTTAAAACAACAACAAATACCAGTGTAGCTGTTTACTCAAGGAAAAGAGACTTCAATGCTGTTGCCCTCAAATTATTTAGAACAACAACAAACCCCAATGTAGCGGTTTATTCAATGAAAGGAGAACGTGAGGGAAGCATCGTAGTTCCGAAGCCCATGATGGCAGTTTAAAATCCCAGCAACGCAGCTACCTACACATCTTGAGCAGAATTATTTAATTGCTTAATTTTTTTTTTGAAAAATTGTAAATTTTTTTTGTTTATTATTAATCACGAATGTACATTCGGCGGTTACGGTGAGTTATCATTATATAAATTTGTTCTTTAGTTTTAATTGTAAAATTAACTTAAAACTTTTTTGCTATACTGTTTGTTACCGTTTACATTACAATTACAACTAAGTTTACTCGATCATTGGCTGGCGAAGTAGGTATATTACACATTTACACTTCAACACTGACATATTATAAAAATTCTCTAGGGCTAGATTTTTATTTAGGACCCCCCCCCCCCCCCCAATTTCCGCGAGCTAGCCATAGCTTAGGAAGAGCCCTTCAGGTATGTTACAACTTTAAAAACACGCTGATTCGTATAAAGCTACGTTAGAGAAAATATTATACGAGTAAATCAGATAGTGGTAATTTGCTTATGTGAAAATGGTTTTGGAGTAAACGTGGTCAAAAAATGTTGGGAACATATTAGACACCATTACAGGGTCTGTGGAGCCATTTCTTTTCAATTATAACTACTCCTGCAAAGGAAACCACTTATATTCGGTGCCTACGTACACTTTGATATAAACTTATACAGTATACCATAGCGGATATGCAGTTGAAAGAACAGAACTCTATTTTCTCTTGTTTATATAGGCTTAATACAGCGTGAAGTCATAGCGAAAAACCATTAACATAATTTTTTCCCATATAAATAATGAGAATGAAAGAGCAAGTGCCTAAATGGCTGCTACTGAGAGCGTTGCTGCTGTTATTGGAAAAAGAACTACAAAAAGTCGATGCTATTTTTCTCTTTTTGTTTGTTTATTTATTTCAAGATAGAGAAGAACCGGCTGTTATTTTTTTATATTTTGACAGTTACAAATAAATATTTACAAAATTTTCCTTCTCTTTTCTGCTTTTTCATTCGACATGAATGATAGCAACGAAAGTGTTACGAAGGTTTTAGGTGAAGCAAACACAAACGTTTATCAACTATCGTCACGAATGAACTTTAAAAAAAGATACGTGGGTTACCCCTCAGAGTAAGTAGCAAATGTAACCTGTCTTGAACGTTTGTTTCATAACGAAAATTTCCAAATTGTATGTTCGCGAAATGCTTCAATAAATATTAAAATGAAAAAATATTGTTATAATTAGACAAGTTATCTTGGAAGAATATAATTAATTTATTATTTTTATGTTTAATAATTTTATTAGCGCACATACAAAGTTGATATATTCTTGCGAATTTCCACAGCAAATATCAGTTATACGACTAATTCGCAACCATTCGTGTAAAAAAAATTCGTGTAAAAAACGATATTGGCTAAATGGAAAAATAGCAGATTGGTTTTACACCGAAAAAGACAACACAAAAATACAATAAACAATACTAAAAATTCTTGTCAGAGCTCTCTTTAGAATTTTTTTCGTGCTTAATTCATTCATTATATGATGATAAATAATTTATACTTTAAAAAAAAAATTAAAAATAATATCTGAAATTCGTTACTATAAAAGAAGTGAAAATATAAACAACAAAATTTAATGCATAGTACTTATTTTTATTCCGCGAAGTTACAATGCATATTTGTGACTAGTGAGAATAAAAAAATTCATAAAAACATTAAAAAAAACAATTAGAAATTATCATTAAAACAATTTATAAAAAAATTCAGAGAATATTGAAAATCGCTACACACACACAATTCGTGTAAAAAGAAAACTAAAACGCTCCTTACAATATCTGCTAATTATACCAGAAAACAATGAAAAAAATTGGGTGGCTGCTGCCCCTTTAATCAATTTAATATCCTACGTGTAACGGAGTGAGTATATACGGACGACCAGTAATGAGGTTAGGTTTTTTTGACAGTTTTTCTAGCTACTTTTAAGACATATCAAAACTGGATTTGCGTTAATTCCTTAAAAGATTTTACAATTAATTCAATGTGTTGTGTATACGGGGACGGTGTATATGTCGGTTTTGTGCGGTGATGAATGCTGAACATAGTAATAAAATAAAGCTTTTCTAGTACTATCGAAAGTCCTTAAAGACAAATCAAAAAAACTGGAGGTGCATAATTTTTCTGAAGCTTGTTATAACGACATTTATACATCGCACTCCTTCACTGTTCTGCAATTGTATGTAAGGGTTAGTACCAATAACTTGGTTTTTTGTTTTGTGATCACAATTATAAGTTCAGTTTGCTTTATATGTGCTTGCTTTCTACTACTTTTTAATTTTGATAATTATTTAATTGGTTTTTTTCTTAATTCGCGGTCAATCTAACTTAGTCCTTAGATACAACCCTTAAAAATGGACCTTATTTATGCGCTACCTTCATTGAACAGATCCCAGCGCTGATGGGTTGATGCGAATTAAACTCAGGCATATTAAAAACAATCACTCCTCAGCAAATAGATAAAAAGGGTAACAAACCCGTAGTGGTTACGCATAATATGTCCTAACAGAATAATGAAAATATTAATACAATACACCATAGGAAGACTTGTCATTTCCATATGTAGTGTATAAAACACATAATAAATTTTATCTTATTTATTGTCTATATAATTTTTAAATAAATTTAAAAATTATGGATTTAAAGGCTGCGGGATAACTTAGAATATATGCTTGTCTGTAATCAAAAATCTACCGAACTTGAGATTTGAAGAAGCGGCCATTGAGTTGTTGGGCACGAGCTTTTACCTACTCGGTTACTCATGCGGGTAGAAGTTATAATAAAATCAATAGATATCAGATTTAAATTCGATTTAAAAAAACATGGGAATACTTAGATAAATAATATTAAAATTACTGTTAGCCTCTCTCTGAACTTAGAAAATTAAAACACAAACAATACGTACTTTAAGAATCAAAAGCTAAATAACGAGTCGAAAAAGTTATATTAAGACAGGAGCTTACCAAAGCACAGGCACTGGAACTGAATGCAAACTCCTCAAGGAAATCTGTAAATAACACAAGGATTTTCTGCCCCATACATTCAGGAAACATTGGAAACTGAGCAGTAATGATAGCCCTCGCGAGCTTATCGGGCGATACGAAGATACCCACAACTGAATTACCAGACTTTCGCCAATAATGCCAGTGGATTGCACTACCTAATCGGCTGCGATTCCAAAAGTGAGTGCCTTCTTGAATTCTTCCTAGAAAACAATGTCATTACGTTAGATCGAGGCAGAGAATAGATTTTTAGAAAAGTAATTAGAGAGAAGGTGTTAAATCTCACTGTCATAAATTCCGGGCTAAACTCCTCCCTCTCTCGGCTGTCATGTACCCAGCGAGGTCTCGTTGCTGGATCATCAACATATATGGTTTGACATTGTGGCTAGTTTGTGGCTGACATTGTGGTATCACTCGAAACGTACAGGAATCCCAAAGTACAAAGTGGGACTTGTGAACACGTGTCCGCAGCCCCCGAACAGGGCGGAGAATATTGAACATGAAGCGCAAACGCTCTGTTTAAATATATAGGAGGACTAGCCAGGAAGTTGTCCTCTAGAGACCAGAAAGTCTATGATCGACGTACCTTGATGGAATTAGAAGCTCCAAATCTTAGATCCCAAGCCAAATGAACTTTTTAACAAGGCTAAACAGCCTGGTGATTGGTTTAAGTACAAGGAAGCCTTCACTACATATAACACCGAACTGAGGCGATCAAAGCCAGCCACCTGAGAGGAAGAAACCTACAGTAGATTACACAGGACGTCCCGCGAAAACTACTCGTCTCCTGATGGAGAACCACTTTCCTAAATGCAATGAGATGCGAGACTCGTAGCCCAGGCGTGTCCAAAAGAAGCATACATGACGGGTTTTAGGGATCGTAGTCTCGCTACCAAAATCTTTTACGCGGAATGGGTACAGTGGGCCGTGTTAACTTTCAGCCTATATAAATCGCCGGGACCCGATGCGATAAGACCATGCTTACTCTAAAAGGGCGAAAAAAGTGTAACAACTTGCTAAGCTTTACAACGGGCTAACGAGCTAACGGGCTATGTACTCCGGGACTAGAACGAGGACAGAATAAACTTTGTACCGAAAGCGAAAGGCAAAACTGAACACCTTCCGAAATGATGTAGGCCCATTGGCCCAAGTTCCTTTCTCCTTAAAACCATGTAAAAAGCTTTAGACAACTTTATCAGGGAAGCCTACTTGGGAGTAAGGCACTTACACAAGTAGCAGTCTGCCTTTCAAAGCGGGAAATCCACCACGACGGCAACTCGTGAAGGGCGAGGTATCATCACAAAAGGATAGAACCCAAGAAAGTGACTCTCGTTGCTTTCATGGATATACAGAAAGCCTTTGATGATATGGCTATAGAGAGAACGTTGAAAAACAAAAATATTCCAAATGAGACCACAAATCGAAAAATCAACAGACAAAATGTTAGGCCCAATTTCTAGGGTGGACGTCATTTTAACAAAAGCGTAACATGGAACTCTCATTTAGAACGGTTAACCGAAAAGACGACCAGAGCACTCTTTGCCTATTAACACCTATAAGATAAAAGCAAAAATGATCTACTGCTTCTTCCTATACCAACCTATGCAGCTCTGGGCTGGTTGCCTCAGGTAAAGCATAGAACGGCGGCGATGACACTAAGAAAAACCAAGCGTGTCGCTTGCATTCACCGCGGTCATGCGTGCCCCTTGCATGACCGGGGCGATGACATCCTGCCCCTTGAATGCCCTAGAAGCGCTGCCCTCCGTTGGGCACAACACTTCTTCCTGTAGCCATAGAAAAAGTGGCTTGCTTGAGCGTGCGTAGACTATCGAATATCAACAATCGACAACCAGAAAATCTCAGGGGCTGCTTAGAGATACTGAAAAATTTCATAGACAAACCCTTCGTCAAGGTATCGGACCAAAATGGAAGTAAGGAAACGGTGCCGCGACGGTTCAAAACTGCAAAATGGCAAAATTGAAGCTGTGGTATGTGGCCCGAACTTTCAAATGGCCATATCAATTGAGTATCCTTTGATTTTTAGTTGAAAAAGTTTGGAAAAATAAGTAAATAGTCGAAATGTAAGAACAATTGGTGTGAAATAATTGGTGTATGTTCATGTTACTTCCTCAGTCAATCACACTAAAATGTTATTATAACAATAACGCCGTTAATATTTCCGCACAATGAAGAAATTAATGTACTTCTAGTATTTGCAAAAATGCTCATATTTATTATAATTTATTTATCCCAAGCAAATAAATTTTGGGATTAAAGTAACATGGCCAATAGTAGCAATAATGTTGCGTCTATTATAAAAAAGGACTAGATGGTTAGTTAAGTTGTTTGAATAATATAGAATATTATATTAATATTATGTTCTCTAGGTACTTTCGAAATATCCATAGCAGCAGTCACTCCTAATGTAAATATGCGAATTGTGGAAAAATTTTACCGGTTGCAAAGTACTTTCTTGAAGACACACCTAGTAATGTAAGAACAAAATTCTAACCTTGAACGCCACATCAGCAGTTATGTGATTCTTTTTGCGATTATTACTTACTTCTTCCATAATCTCTAGATTACTAGAAAAAGAGAATAAAATCATGCGAAAAAAAAAATTTTGCTGGTGGTTTTGTTTTTGAATGCTGATCGTTTTAGGGAAGAGGGTTTCAAAAATTCAACATAAACGGACGCATTGCACGGAAGTTAATCATTAATAAGAACAAATATTGCTTGTTTACGGACAAAGTGAAGAGGATATAATTAGTATCTGATGTAACTATATATTATAACGAAACACATTTCAATTTATCATAAAGTGCTTTCAAATATTATAGCAATAAAAAGGCAAAAATGTATAAATTTTTATATATATAAAAAAAAGGAGATAAAGAAGTCATACGTACAAATTCAAAAATGTATTTATAAATTGTAAAACTGTGTAAGACTGATTAATTGGTTTTTTCAATTATATATGCGAAGAAGAAAAAAAAGGAATTAATTAATCTAAATAAAAATGTAAATTAAAAAAAAAAAAATGTTGATAAAATAAATTTAAATACAATTTGAAAAATCCGTTTTTTTGTAAACAATTTAAATGAATTTAATTAAAAATTATATGTTTCTAAAGAAAAGGTAAAAAAAAAAAACAATTTTCAATTATAAGTAAAAGTAAAAGAAATACTTCTAAATTATAAAAAAATAATATTTTTAAATCATAAATAAAAAAAATTTAAAAAAAAAAATATATATATATATTTTTGCATTAAAAAGTAGCAACAATCAACATTAAACAAACCGGGAGTGTGCTTTAAAAAAATTAAAAAAAAAAAAGTTTTGGCATTACAGTATTCTGGCCACCGTTTCTTTCCTCTGCATGGCTAATCTTGTTTGATTCTAAATTGTTGTAATAATGAGGCATTTCGAAGACGGCAAAGCTTTTTTATGAAGGAGGTGCATTTCAAGAAGTGCAATGCCAGGAATATTTTTTTGAACGTTACACGCGCTATAAGAGAACGAACATAATGCGTTCTTATGAGCTTGAATATAAAATAAACGCAATGTAATGTACATGTTTTACAACTTCTATAAGCAAATTTCTATATTTTCAAAGTCCTTAGTGTGTTTAAAACTATTTGGTTGTTTGTTTTAAAAAGAAAATTGCTTATATTTTTGCTTAAAATAAAACCATCATCTAAAGTAGATTAGTGCAATAAGTTTAAGAGGCCCGCAAATACAATAAAAACAAACCTATAAATACTAAAATAAAACAAAGCACATGCATACGCACATCTGCTATAGGAGCAAAGCAATTGGATGATTTTATGTATGAAGTAAATATGTTCCATTTAAACAGGAACCCTAAGAAAAAATCCTCAGGCATTTTGGGTTAAATCTGCTGCGATGGAACCGGATGGAAATATATCAGTCTACAATCCGTTCAGTAACGCCATTATTCCATCAAACCTTTTTCAATAGCGACAACCTGCCGGACCATCCACAAATCAACGAAGGCAACGACACAGGATCCGGGGCCATCATCAATACAAGTTTAGAAACCACACAGAATCATAGAAATATGCCGTGGCTCTGGCTTCTCCTCGATTGAATACAACAGCAGCGGTAACAACCATGGGGTAGCACGGTGTACGTGGTAAGGTAGACATTTAAAAAAAAGTAGTTGTATATCCATTCTTTTTGTTATTTCTTTTTTTGCTGGTAAATGAAAAAAAATGAGTAACTAAGTACACATACTCCACCGCTGAGGCGGGATATGGGGTGGTGCACGTGTGAGGGGCGGTGAGAGGACATTGGGCAGTTGCCGACGGACGGAGGGGGGACCAACGAACGGAGGACAGGACGGACAGCATAATATACGCACAATAGATATATACGAAAAAAATTACTTATTAGTTTTTTTATTTTTTTTTTTGTTTGTAATGCGGCACCACGGGCCGAGGGCAACTACTCTCCCGACCCAGAGCTCGCAAGCTCCATTACAATTTATAATTAGTTGTTTAATTAAATCTATAACATATCTGTTTAATATTGAAATTATGCCCGCAAATTAAATGTATTCTGATTTTGATTTTCTCAACATTGGTTGCATACAAGATTACGATTGATATTAGTTCAGTGTGAAATAACGGAACTCCATTGAGCTTTTAGGACCGAAAAATTATCTATGAGGGCAATTTGAATTTGGTCTTGCGATCGAAGCCTGTGAATTGTTCTAAGTTCACAACCTCAGGTACGATATGATTAATTTGGACTTGCGCTCTGGCGTATCAAAGAAAGGGGATGAACCGGCCTGCAGACAGAAGATGACAACCACTATTTTCAAAAATCCAAGTTTACTGGTTCTGTGAAAGCATGAGAATGAACTGAAGATACTGAGAATTGGCTTGACTTTTGAGTCTCGTGGTAATTTGAACATAACATTTCGGGAGATTTTTATGAAGGTGGTTACTTCTTTTGCAGCTTACAATACTGTGACCAAAACATGCGACCAATATCCAAGTTAAGTTGCACGGCTATATCGTGTACAAATATTCTTTGTCTAAATTTCACATTATAATGTCATTAGTTTTGTAGTAGTAGGGAGATGACACTTGGATTTACGGTTACGATCCGGAAACAACCGATCAAACGAGCGAACATCGTTCAAGAAGTGAGCCAGGACTGAAAAAACCACGCTAAGCCCACTCAAAAATCAAGGTGATGTTAACAGTTTTCTTGAGATATCGTGGCATTATGGAATATGAATTCTTTTTGTCGAGGTAAACAGGAATATTATTGTAGTATTGTTAACAAGGAATATTATTGGAAGTGGAGGTTTACTTTGAAAGCCATGAAACAGATTTAGAATAATAAATAGATTTGAAAAATAAAAAAAAAATGTCCTTCTTGGTCACAGTAGTATACAAAATTCGAACGCAGTTAATAAACTCTTAGTTTTTTGGCAAAAAACTTTTTCTAACCTTACCGTTGGGTATAATATTACTTCAGTGAAGAAGTTACGTATTGATTTTGGTTTTCAACTTATGTATCGGTTTCGGCAATGATGTTGTTAATGGGTCTCGTTCTGAAAATTCCCGTCACTTAGTGATAAGCTAATTATAAGATATTTATATGAGTTATTGTCATATATGGTCGAAAAATCCATTTTGTTTAAAACAATCATTTTTGTAATGAATGTTTGAACAGAATTTTTTAATTGACGGCAGTGCGTTTGTAGACAGTGCTGGAAAACGTAAGTCTCAAAATGTTGAGTACACATTTTGAACTGGCACATCATTGGTGTATATCATTTGACATTCCGCGTCAGATAGGCGGTTTCTACAAGTTTGCATTCAATTCTATTTATGTGTTGGTATTTTTCCCAAAGAAGAATTAGTTCAGATAAAATTTTCGGCAATAGTTTTCATAATTTTAGTGGTATCAGATGGCATTTAATGTGGATATTGTTCGATTTTTTGAATATGACAAAAAAAATAGAGCAAAATCCAACTAGTTCGTGGGATATGGGAGAGATTCTATAAATTGCTCATGGAGACTCCTGAGACAGTTACGTCAAGGAATTTATACAAACTTGCCCCTTACCGAATACCAGACGGACGAAACTCTAACTAATCGATCAGGGACTTACCACTGGGCCTTTTCTTCATCCACTCTGCCTATTAGTCTCTGTTCGGCACATAGAAAGGTTTATAGGGGACCACCAACTTGGGATCCGGAAACTCCTCTAAGCCCACATTCTTTTCATTTATTGAAAAAAAATTCTTTCTATTTCAGTTTTTTGTTTTCACATTTCAACAACATTTATTATAATAGTACTTTTAAGAATTATCAGTATCGTTATTCTTTTGTTTACTATATGTACTCTTTTTAATTTAATGTAAAAATGACAAAAACAAGAGTAATAAAAATAAATCAATTATAGAAGAGAATAGAGGTTTTCAGTTTATATCGCATGCTAAATATACAAATCAATGATCTTTTAAATTATTATTTATACATAAAATATATGTTAAAATTTTTCTTTATTTAAATGTGGCCACAACTTTCATGTTCATATTATACTTATTTAGATTCAACTTACGCCTCAAGCCTCAAACCATGATCCATGTAAAAGAAAGGACGCATTCTAATCAATAAGAACATATTTAGCAGCACAACTCGTCACATATAAATCTTCTTCGATTATGTGGCGTTATTTCCAGCAAATAACGTTTTAAATAAAATTCAAAGGATGCAAAATTAATGGGGAAATGACTCCACCCGAAATGTTTGCCACTAAATGTTCATTTATTAGGTGTTATTGTTGTGGAGTTGCTTTGAATGTGGGCGTTGTTTAAAATGATACAGCGAGACCATATTAATGATTTCTTCTTAATAAAGCTGCACTGCACGCAAAGATTTTTGTACAGAGAACGACAAAAAAAAACAGAGAGACAGATTTTTGGATGAAGATTGCAGAAATGTTTAATGAATTCTCTTATGAATTTAAAAATGTTTATTGAATTTAGAATACTTAATGTATCAAAAAATATTTCTATTGCATAATCGAGTTTGCTTTCAGGTTTTGTAACAAAATGTATACGAGAAAATTTTCGGCAATTTGTTACCTGTAGGGAATCTTTAGGTATTTGGCTAATGTCCAACATGTTGAAATGCACTCTTTTCTTTTGTTTTAGAGTTCATTTTTATATTTTTAAATTAAATAATATCGAGATTATTTACGTCGAATTTTCGCCAAATTTTTCTTTTCTTTCTCTATTGTCTACCGAATAATGCCAAGAAAACCGATAATATAGAAACACAGTGATCTCTATGTTGTTGTTCTCGGTTTACAGTAAGTTAAAGGTTTTTCAGGCAGATGATTCTTTAGCTGAGAATCCAAAAAAAAAAAAGGGAAATTAAATTTTTCGGTCGATATATGCATAACATAAAAGGGAAATTTTCCTTTAAATATTTTTAAAATTGATCAATGTTCTTTCAAAATGTTCTTTTAAAGACCACGAAAAAAATGAAATAGTCACTGATCTTTCGAAACTCTTCTCAATCTTTTATGATTAAAGAAAGGCTAACAATTATGTTTTCGGTTTGTGTGCTGCTTTTTTTTCTTTTCAACAAAATGTTCAAATGATAGAAATCCCACAGACACATCGATTAAAGCACTTTTCTCAAATTACACAATGGCATATAAATCCATAATAAGTACCTTTACAAATTATTTCTTTAATTATCGTAAATATATTTAATTTTCCGGAAAACTTTTCTCAAAATCCACAAGCTTCCACCATTTGTCCATGTTTTTCCTTTCTTTCATAAATGCTCAAAGTATCTTTTTTATATATATATAATAATCTCTGCCTTATCTCTTGTCAATATGATTTTTTACAAAAATTTGTACAAATTTCTGCTTTTATTTCCGTCTCAACAAATTTTTACACATCACTCTAGAAAATTGCAGTCCTTCATGTCCCGTCCCAAAATTTTGGCATTCGTGCGCGCGAGCTTAGCAGTTCCTTTCTCAGTATATGGTTGTGTCCTTGTTTTACTAACAAAGAGATTAAAAGGTTTTGGAAAAGGTAAGAGACGAAAGAGACCATATTACAACGCGCTCAAAGATATCGCCAACTGTTTGATGTCACTTTTCAGGAGCGTTCCCTCGACGATACTTCTTTCGGTAGATCAGATTCTCAATCGGCTATGCGCGACTCCTTAGAATGTTGTTGCCTGTTGCAAGTCCTTCTTCTTTTGCTCGGAGATTCGCCAATATCTGGGGATGGAATATATATTCTTTTAAATGAACGAAAAGTTTAACATACAATTTAAAATCAATTGATTAAAAAATTTATAAACTTCGAAAACAGAAAAAAAGATAAATCACTAAGTATACGCTAGTTTTAGAAGTTAATCTCTGCAAAGTAGGAACAATGCACTGCACCTGCATATACACTTGTGTGGATGATCTAAATTTTCATCAAATTATTCAATAAAATAACCCCAAAAAAAATATGCGACTCCCGACGAATCAAACCGACTACCGTCTAAAACTAAATCTTACACATCAGTCGCAACTTTATGCCAATAACTCTATTATATACGTACAAATTGCATATAGCACTATTCTATTTAATTCAAAATCTTTTGCTTAACGCTTAAGTTCCAAATATATACAAGCGTATATAGGAATTAATATGCAAATATTTTCTTTACAATAAAATATTTTTAAGAGGTAATGGAAAAATAGAAAACATGATAAATTAAAAAAAAATAAAATAACTAGGCCAAATATATACAGTAGAAATTAAGAAGAACAATTATAATAATAAATAACAATAAATAGGTAAAGATGTAAAAAATCTGCACGATTGTTTTGTTTTCTTTTGAGCTTCTTTCCGAAGTCGGCTGTTTTGAAATGATTTTAAACTGTCATGTGGTTGATGTTTAGTGCTCCATCAGTTGAAAATTTCATCGACTTTTTTAGTGACTGCGAGGTGCGTCTTTGACATAGAGATTTCCAGAACGGAATCGAGCAAACCACCTCTCGACCCTTCGGTCACTCACAGCATTCTCAACGTACACTTCACAAATTTTTTTTTTGCAGGGTTTTTACCTTTTTAGTAAACAGGCATCATATAGCGTACTTTATCAGATATTTCACTTATTTTGAAATCAATATCACTTTTTACAGGAGCAAAGAATTAGGAAACTATCTTTACAAAAACTGTAAGCTTTTAAACTCATGTTCATTTGAGGCAATCAGGTGAGTGTTGCCCGATATATAGGCATCAACATTATCTAGTGGAAAAAAACCAGGGAGGCTTTTTACACGATTATAATGTTTTACACCATTACAATGTTTTTATAGCAACAGATCGATGAATTACTGAGTGTGGAACTACCGCTATAGTAGAAACGCTTATGTTCAGCTGTGCCTTCGCACGCTTACAAAATTATATGTGAGAGCATAAGCAATAAATTCTTTAATTTTGGATTTTTCTGTGTTCGTTCGTTTACTTTTACTACTTTAATGCAAGCACTTTTTTATAGCTAACATACTTTCCCGACTTTTTATTGCTTTTCAATATATCTATCCAAAAAACTATGCATTATCAAGAAACTTTTGTTATAATTGTCTTTCTTAGTTTTCCCAGCATCTATACCTCTTATGATAATTATCGTATGCTGAAATCATATTTATTTATTTATTTATTTACACATGAAACTCAGTTAATATAAATTAACAGCCGATTTCAATTGACTCTTAGAAGTTACTCTTATACTAATTAATATTAAAAACTAATACAAAAAGAAATAAAGAAAAAAAACAAATAAGAAAGTTATATTCAGCGGAGCCGTATCTCGCATACCGACCGTTATGCATTTCGCATTCTACTCTCCAAGCTCTTTTATTTGGTACCCATATCGCGTATCTACCATATTAGTTTTAAAATTAACCCATTTTTGGATAGATGATATATCTTCACTCGACGAGTATACAAAATAATTTTAAACAATCTGTCTTATAATGTCTTATAATAAATAAGCATAAAACCTCAAAAAAGTGAAAAAAAAATTTTATTACTCCTAACTTTGTGGGGGCTTGGCCGATTAGTTCCATCTTTGAACCCAGAAAGCAGAGTTTTTCGCAACATAAACGTGGAAAATTTCAGCCTTCTAACTTTACAAGTTTCTGAGTAACGAGCAAAAACCCACAAATTTTTATTAAAAAAAACTGAGCTGTGTTTAGTTTACGTTTCACTGCACGCTTCTGCTCCCACCAATTTGGCCCGTCTTCAATACCTATCATGTGCATGTAAGAACCTCCAATGTTTCAACAACACTCATTACACATACACACAGCCACACAGACAGATAGACAATTCTAAATCAACTCAGAATTTAACGGTGATCAGGAATATACATACTTTATAGAGTCTCTAAAGTTTTTTTGTGGGTGTTACACACATTATGGAAAAAAACAAAATAAATATACCCCCATCTTTCAGTGGTGGGTGTAATAATAATTCATGTATAAATAAATGAGAAAGAAAAAAAAGAAAAAAAGCATGTACACAGCTAGCATAGAGGCACACCCACAACCAGTACAGATCCAAGTTGCAAGTGAACGTCAAAGCCATTGCAAACATAGAAAAGCTTGGTTAGTCGCAATCCTTTGCCTAATCAACTAATCGAGCGGATTACAGACCAATAATTAGATAAATAAAAATGGAAGAAATCCGTGGGCCGTGAAAATATTACTGGAAATTCTAATAACAAACTTTTAATCCCATGTGACTATAATTTGTTATCACCTAACTCAATAAAAAAAATCTGTAACAACTATAATGACAACATTAATAGTAACCATAACTTTTGCAACGTCTTCATTATTATTATCCTCATCATTACCAGTATGCTTACCAGCAGGAGCATACAGCCAGTGTTGCGGTGTCATCCTCACACCAGGTTTTCTTATTTATTTTTTTTCTTCCTATATATTTTCCTTTTTTTGTTTTTGTAAATATAGCATTTCCTGCGTTGGTACATAATAAATAATAATGTTAATTATAGAATAGCATTCATATAGATAAAAAAAAAATGAATAAGAATAGAAAACAATATATATATAGTATACTGCAAGGCAAAATATGGCAGTAGAGGTCTGAGGATCCAACTTCAGGATCTCTCGCAAACATTTATGGGCGGAAGTAGATTATAGGACGGGTACGGTATAGAATGGCCCATGGCATTACACCAGTCCGTCCGGTATATAACTTTCGTCTGTCTATGTCTCTTCATAACGGTTTTAAAGCATGTGTATTTCTTTAATGTAACAATCTGCGGAGCCTCCGTTAAACAAACATTTTTTTCAAAGAAATTTGCACCTAGGCAAGCGCAAGTACAAATACACATATGCAGTATTCTCATATAGCATTTCTACTACAGCACAAAAACATTATTCATATAGTACATATATATATCTATAATATGTATGTATAATATATAGCTGATATTATAACATATATTATGTACAACATATATGTAACATGTATTATATACAACGGTTTTGTTAAAAGACATGACAATGTGTTGTAAAAATGTTGCTAACAAAATGTGCCTTCTTATATATATAATGCTTGTTTATAACACTCAAACAAAAACATTATACATATAAGATAGAACACTTCACTAGCAACACTTGCTCAGCAAAATTAGTAAGTACTAGCCCTAGGCACTACAAAGACTTTATATACATAAGGCAGGACATATGGGTAGCAACATTTTCGCAGCAAAAATTATTAAGCACTAGAAGGCATACGGTAAGAACAAACGATATTAAAGACCATAAGAGTAAATGAGAGAATTTACTAAAATTTATACGACGCATATGAATAAGCGTAAACTATAAACGTTTTGAATAGACCTGTATGCGAGTATATCCGCGCTAAAGCAAAAATATTTGTGTACAGTTGTGCGTACATTATTATTATTATTATTATAAACGTTTTGAATAGACCTGTATGCGAGTATATCCGCGCTAAAGCAAAAATATTTGTGTACAGTTGTGCGTACATTATTATTATTATTATTATTATCTAAATTTAGCCAGAGAATAAATTCTAAGACTAAAGTCTTAAAAGCACTAACATCTAAGGCTTTCGGCTTTTTATTTATTTATTTATTTTTTTTTATTAATATTATTATTATTTTTATTATTAAAAAAAATATTTGTGTACAGTTGTGCGTACATTTACTTAAGCGATTATATGTGCAATTCAGGAATTCAGTGATCTAGGAGAAAAAAGAAAATATTGCGATTTAGAAGTATTTAAATGTAATAGGGGATTTAGGAAGAAAATTGCCGAAACTCGTAAGAATTCTAAAGCAAAGCAAATGAAACAGTAAAAAGAAATCGAGGAGTTAAAGGAAAAAATTAGCCATTAGAACAGAAGAAAAAGGGCGTGCTAGAAGCCCATCAAACGAAGGCAACAGATAGTGAGTACACATTGCAGCGTGCCCGAGTGAATGGTCCTCAACCACATTATTCGAATAGGGATAAATCAATAGCTTCAAACATAAATTATATTTCAAGTAGGTGTTCCAATCCGAATGAAGTGGCCGAAATAACGAAAACGTTGTAATGGTATACATACCTTTGTTCTATTATCAAATTTGCATTTTTACGATTTAGGAACTGCTACAAAAAGTTTGATCTTCAAATTTCTAACTTGATGAAATTGTGAAACGACCTTATAGATCAGACATCAGAGGATATTTTTCCATGGAAATTTTTATATGCGTTGAAAACTGCATATTGAACAAAAAAATTTTAATTAACTCGAATAACAATGCATATGAACCCCACATAACAGTTTCAAAGACAAGAAGAAATATTACCGCGGTTGTGCAGATCGTATAGGCCTGCGGTGGAAGCGTAAATTAAGTTGTAAAGCTGGGTCGTGCTCAAGTTATTTTTGTTTAAATGACAATTTGGGCAAAGTCAAACGTTGATGAATACGTACAAATTTGAAATAATTGTAATAATATTTTTCTTTTAATAACAGTAATAGCGAATATATTGTTACGAAATTGGCTTTTCTCGGATACGATTCGTACCGCTAGATCGTGGTTCTTCTGAGAGAACTACATTTCCAAAATTTCACTTCAAGATTCTTTCATTTAAGAGTAGGACTATTCACAATTTATTTTTGGCAATATTCTCGAATTCTCAACACAATTGTTTTAAAAAGTAGTAGACAAGACAAAGAAAGATATCAAAAAAGAATATAAAAGAATAATAAGAACAACAACAAAGTAACTTAAAAATTATAATTCATATATAAATAGATAAAAAAAGCATATACACAGCTAGCACAGAGGCACACCCGCAACAAGAACAGATCCAGGTTGTAAGGGAACCCCTAAACCATTGCAAACTGGCATAAGCTTGGCCGACACGTTAACATCATATAATTTCCGAAAAAAAAAATTAGATATTACGAACGCAAGTTAGTTTAAGTGGGACATAGGTAGATCGCGCGTATTAAGCAAAGTTGCTTTAATAGACTTTAAAGCGTTCGATAATGAAAATATGGGACAGACGTCATTTAGATTTCTGCAAACAACTCTCAGGGGGTTAAACAGCTCATAATTGTATTTACATGGTCAAGATAAAGTGCCTAGAGAAGCGGTTAAGGACATTAGCACTCGAAAAGTTTTGTCGAAAGTAATCAGCAAAGAGATTTGAGGTTTCAATGTCATCCGAGGACTCGGATGCGTTGAAAGAAACATGCGAGGGATTTAGGGAATTTTTCCTATTGGAATTAACAAACTTAAAAAGGTATTTAGGATTAGTAAACAGAGAGGATTTAATGAACTGAAGGTGTCTGTAATAATGTTGGTGGTTGAGGGAATAAAATCTATGCCTTGCGGCTAAGTAAACAAAATAGTCTAAAGAAGAGCCACTCTTCGAAAATTTCTTGAAAAGCTTTTTTTTCCTATTCTTGTAATATCTAATTGTCTTATTAACGAGGGACATCTACTTCAAGGACGGGACTGCTTGATCGGAAGGGATGCAGAAATAGCTAGATTTAATATATTGTAGAACAATGGCAGTAAGCTATCAATACTTCAAGCTTAATATGTGAAAGATATGTGACTTTAATATGTGATTTTGCCATTGAAATATTGATTTGGAAATCATTTATTTGAAAAAGCTGAATTTGGAACATCAGAGAAATTCAAGGAACCATCATGCTTGTAATGAAAGGAAATACACATTGCAGGATGATAAGGATCCTCATATAAAGTAAAAGCTACACAACGATTAACACTAATCCCAGGAAAATTTGCAAAGCAAATATCAAACAGTCTACCATTGCAATTAGGAGCACGGTTGTATTGAACTGAATTATGATCAAATAATTCATTAAAGAATCCACAGCTCTATCAGATGTTGAAGTAGGAATCAAACAGCCAGAACTGTCACTGTACTACCAAGTGACTTGAGGCAAATTGAAGTCACCCAACACAATGACTAATTGGTAGGTTAAGATTGCTTGGCCACTTCACAAATCAGGGTGGCCTGTTTCTTATATATGGAGATATCCGAATTTGAGAGAATATAGGAACAGGTTACATATAACTATTTATTAGGAAATTTCGCTTGAATGCCGATAAATTCAACGTCGTATGTAGTGGGAAATTCAATTGAATGGGACAGGACTGCTGCGGATATGGCAATTAAAACACCACCACTATTGCGATGCAATCGATCATTTCTGAAAATATGAAACGAATTATGGAAAAGTTCCGACGAATGTAGATCAGACTCTAGCCAAGTTTCAGTGAAGGCCAAACAGGAAAACTCCGTGCTCACTGAATGTAGGAAAGTAGAACGCATTTTTGAATTTAGGCCGTTAACATTTTGGTAAATGAGAGATGATGAGCCTAAAAAAAAATGTAGTCTTTTGAAGAGGAAAGTAGTATTACGGGGTTGATCGGGGCCGCCAGGGGGAGAGGACGATTTATTATATTATTAGTAGAGTGAGTGACGCCGCTGGCAGGAGATACCCTTGCCACTTCGGCATAGCTCAAACTCGAAGGACTTTCCGTCTTATTTGTAACTTTTTTGTTACCGACCGACTCAACGAAAGCAGAAATACTATCGTTCTTTGTAGACATAGAGGAAGCGCTAAGTTGTACCAACGAATCAGACTTAGGAGAGCTCAAAGGTGACGTACCACGCGCTACGCTACGAGTCGTAACTTTGCTAGCTGGGGAAGAAGATGAGTGTTCAATATAACGACACTCGTCAAACGTAGTCTTAATTATTCCAAACTTCTCCCACAAGGAGCCAAGATTTTTGTGCAAATCTGAAAAAAAATTTTTGGTCTCTGTGAAAGGTTTGTAGAAATCTATGTCACGCTTTCAACAATTAGGGCATGACTATCATAAGCGGGACTAAGGACTGCATCGGCAGCATGGCCATTAAGCCCAACGCACTTTGCATGGCAAAAACGTTATTGTCGATTCTGTGAAGCATATTGCTGGGTTGAGTGTTTTACCAAAACTGCCTGATCGAATTATTACTCATGGTACTGTTGTAGTTATTAAAGCATCTACTTCTCCCTTTCAATAAGCCTTTCTAACTACAACAAAACTTTTAGAATTTCCTTGTCATGTTTTTAAGGCATTCTTGTGATCATGGTAATCAAAAGATATTTAGTTGGAAGCGTTGCTATTTCTGCCGTATACTAGTGATCTCCCATCGACGAATAGGTCAGCCCATAACCTAATGAACGTCGATGATATTAAGTTGTTATTTTCTTTTACTTCCAAATCGTATTCCTGCCTCCTTCAATCCAATCTATATAATTTGGTTACATCGCCCTTATATAACCGCATCAGCAGCACGATCGATAATACTAGCATGGCAGAAATGATCGCAGCCAACAGGAGATAAATCATTCAGATTCTGGGCATGTTTTCACACGAAATGGTGTAAATAAACAATCCATCTCCAGTGAAATACGACAGAAGTGGATTATGAAAAAAAAAGAACAAAATACAAAAAGATTGACAACACAAATATTGTCAACAAATTAAACCAAACTACTCCGTTTAGTTGACAATGTAACAAGAGAGTGAAAGCAAAACAAACAGCGAACACCAAAATAAGAGAAAAACGAGAGACTTTTATAAGAGCTACAATTTTTGATTGCAAAAAACGTAATGAATTACGTGTAAAGACCAATATACTTCCTTTACTTTAAATCACTCACTTTATTGTTAAAGATTTTTATAACTTTAGACTACAATAGCTAAAATAGCCAAGCGATTCATAAAGAAATTAAATTATTTCTTGCAGAAAATCAAAGACGACTATAGCGCGTGAAGAGTTACCAAACTGAAATGGCAAGAAACTCTTAAATATTAACTTATATCTTCGTCGCGAGTGTTCTTGATTGCCGACATCCCCAGATCAATCATTAAAGCTGGGGCAAGTATGGTCTACTAATTAGTGTTTAGTAGATCCATTAGCTAAGATGTCTGTTAATGCAGTAGCTGCTAAATGCAAAATTTACTTTCCAAAATTATTTTTAATAGAAAATAATTTTTAGAATTATTAAGAATTTACCAGTGTTTAAACGCAGAACCAGAATATACAAAGCCGGATGAACATAAGAATTGAACATATCAATTGAAGACAGAAGGTGTTCTTCTGTTTTCAAGGCCCAGATGGCTAGAACCTGTGAAATACAAAATCGCCAAAACAAACATCAAAATTTTTGTTAAATTGAGAATATGTAAGTCATCGAGCGCTTCTATCGCTTCACCACTATATCTTGTATTCAAAAATGATCCATATGAATGGCGACCTTGCGAAGATTTTAGATGACTGACCTGTGCTACTACCTTGATCAATTTCCCTTGCGGCATGTAAATGATAATATATTAATGGTACTGAGCTGAGGCGGTTGACGCGGGCTGACGAGCACTACCAAGGTACAAATAGTCTTCCAGAGTTAGCGCGGCTCCAAAAAGCCATATCGAAAGACCACAGCAACGGAGTACGCACTCGAAAGAAAGAAAGAGAAAACAAGTTGTCTCCTGATAGAGAACCACTTCCCTGAATGCGTGTGAGATGCGAGACCCTGGACCAGGCGTGTGCACGTGAAACATACATGCCTAGTTGTAGGCATCGTAGTTTTCCTACCAAAATCTTTTGCGCGGAACGGATGCAATGAGCCGTGCCAACTTTGACCCATACCAAGCCTACGGTCCAAATGGAATAGGGACATATCTACTCTAACAGGGCGCAGAAACTATCGTCCCACAACTTGGTAGGCTTTACAAGGTTAGGCTTCTAAGGGGTTACGTACCCCGGCACTGGAACAAGGCCGGAGTGATGTTTATACCGCAAGCGGGAGGCAAAAATGAGCACCTGCCGAAATTATATAGACCCATTTGTCTGAGTTTCTTCTCCTTAAAACCATGGAGAAAACTTAAGATAATTTCGTCACCGCTACCTGGGAGGAAGACCAACAGAAGAGTACCCGTTTGCCTATCAAAGCGGTAAATACGACGCGGCGGAAATTCATGAACCGGCCGCTATCGTCCAGGGGACAATAGAAGCCAAGCATGTGACTCTTGTTGCCGTCATTGACACAAGAGGCCTTCGATAATTGGTCAAACGCCGCTATATAAAGAGGCCTGAAAAACAAAAATATTCCAAACCTGATTATCTACTGGATAATCAATATGCTGAATTCCAGGCTCCTTACTTCAGAGCTTACAGGGCATTTTTCGCTATCAAGGCGAATAGAGGGTGCCTCCGAGGGATCGTGCTGTCTTCTCCTGACGAGAGCTTCAAAACAGAGGCTTATATAAACAATTTGGTATATTTCATGGTGACCTGGTATGAACAAACACTAACTGAACGCATGCAAAAAGCCTTACCCATAACTCACAAGTGGCGCGAGGATAAAGGATTACATATTAGTCTACAAAAAACAGTCCTGGTGCATTAGTCGAAAAGCCAAAGAACGGCGGTGACCACACTAAACAAAATCCCATGCCCCTTGAATGCCCTAGAAGCGCTGCTGGCCATAATACCTCTTTCTATTGCTATAGAAAAAGATACTTGCCTGAGCGCACTTAGACGGTCAAATACCGATAAATTAAAACCAAGAGATTTGATCCCCATCTACCCTTAAAGTCCAACCGCCTTAAAGCCCCTAAAAGGGAATGATAACTTCCAGGGTTGTGTTGGAGTGTTTTTAAACATTAGATGAACTAGAGTGGCACGTTGATGTGCACTTAATATGGGTGCCTTATTAAGAGGCTGATAACGCAATGGGTACAGGTAAAATCATATAGCCATCGGAAGCAATGTGCAACGCAACGGAAGGCAAAAATATTCATAGAATCTTCCAGTATTGTGCATAAACTACTGGAACTAAGAAGAAGCGACCTACGTTTGGTTACAAGCTTCTATGATAATAATAACACTAATGATATAAGTTGGACCCTAAGGAACAAACGTATATTCTGAAGGCTAGACCTAGCCAAATCGTCAAATTGTTGAAGAGGATATTTTTAACACAGCCATGACGCCTTTCAGTACGTTCGAATTCATTAGACTGCCTTTTCGGCTCAGAAATTCTGCGCAGACGTTCCAAAGATGTGGTAAGAGTTCAAGGACTTGAATTTCATTTTTGAATATATATTGACGATGTCCTAGTTGCCAGTGAATCGGAGACAGAATATTTAGAACATTTAAAATTGGTCTTCGAGAGATTAAACGAATACGGAATAAATGTACATTTGATGTAACAAGTATTGATTTTCTCATTCACAATATTTCTAAAAAAGACTAAAGCCTTCTTCCAATGCTTTTTAAAATAAGGTAGCAGCAATTAAAAACTTTGACCGTCCGAAATCAATTAAACAAGCTCAGAAGTCTATAGGAAAGATCAACAATTTTCATAGATATATACCTAAAATAGCAGAACTTACATATCCGACACATAAACTTTGTTATTAAGGCTTAAAGCACTAACGTCTAAGGATATCGGTTCTATTGAAAGCTCTTGAAAACTCCTCACTGGACATTTGAATCCACGACCACTGAGTTATGAGCATTGGTGCATTGCCTACTCAGCCACTCGGGCGTATACCAAAACAAGTAAGAAAGTTACATTCAGCGGAAGCCGAATTTCGCGCACTTACCACTATGCTTTTCGCATTGCACTCTCCAAGCTCTTTTATTTGACACCCATATCGCTGGTATTATGAAGAAAAAATTAATCGCGACGTCTACCACATTCATTTTAGAATTAACCCATTTTTAGGCAAATAATATATTTTTATTTGAGAAATGTACAAAATAGTTTTGAACATTCTGTCTTATTTGCCTTATGATAAATAAGCATAAAAAATCTTGTTTGCGTTATGATAAATAAGCATTCAAGAAAAGTGGAAAAATAACATTTTGTCACTTGTAGCTTTGTGTGGGCATGGCCGATTTTTTTCCATTATTGCACATAAATAGATGAGTTTTTCGTAAAGTAAATGTAGAAAATTTAACCTTCTACATTTTATAATTTCTGTTTAATGTCCAAAAACCCACAAACTTTTGTCAACAACAACGGACTTTCGCGCAGTTTATGGTTCATTGTTTCTACCAAATTTGAAGTCAACACCTTCATTTTTGCGACCAGGAGAATGCCAGCAACACACGTCACACAGGCACACAGACGTGCAGGCATATCTAACTCATCTCCGAATTTCATGCTGATCAAGAATATACATACTTTATAGGGTCTCTGAAGCTTTCTTTTGGGTGTAATATTCATTATGCAAAAATACAAAAGTATACTCCATGCTTCAATGGTGGGTATAACAAGCAACAACAACGTCAGCAGTAATAGCTAGATACCATGCCGGCTGGGATCCGTGATAAGGAAACGTTTATAGGAAAACAGGCCGCCATATAGGAAGGGGTGCAGGCGCGGGATCCGTAAATAGCGAAAGGAGATCCGTTCCGAAGAAGCAGATACATAAGATGGTCGCCAGAGCTACTGACAGTAGGCCAACCCCAGGAGAGAAATAATACATCGCCGACGATGCTGCATGGGGATGTCCACCGCCAAAGGAAAATTTGCCTTTATTGTGCAAGGGGCTAAAATCTCAGAGTCCACAAAATGATGGCCATGATCATATATCACCTCATGCGGGATATGGCCATTCTGTAAAAAAAGCGCTATAAGTTTTGAAAAATGAAATCTGTTAGAAAAAGGAAGCACAAACAGTGCCAAACGTCGCTTTAAGCTAAAAGCAAAACAAACACAAAATGAAGGAGGAGCCGAAACGGCCAACATTAAATGCCAAGTGTGAGTCAAAAAATGTTGGCAAACATGTAAAGGAGCCTGCGGTCACCAAAGTAAACGAAACTCTAACGTCAAGTGAAGGATGGATAAGCTCCAGCAAAGGTCGATGGCGGAGATATTGTTAGAAAATGCATGCAGAAGCCGCGGGCTATAATAGGGAAACAAATCGATCACATGTCGTACAGCGACATTTTAAATATTGTTAAACGAAGCGGATATTAACGTAACCTGGGCGAAAACGCAATCCCGTAAGACCTACAATGGCACGTTCTCTACGTTAAATTTTATTAATATATTTTCAGAAAATTCTTTTGTTTTATGCAAATTTTATCGCAGCGAACAAATTTTACTTCAATTGCACCAAAGTTGCCAATTGGTTGACATTACACACATTTCTCTATATTCACGGCATATTATTATAGATTATGTATGACGCAGTGCTGGGTATGGCGTGCCGGTTGCCAGAGGTGTAAAAATTGTTGGATATGCGAATGACATTGCGATGCCGATCGTAACTAATTAATTAAGCCAAATTCGGCAAATCGGAATAAAAATGGTTACGCTGATAAAAGATAGGCTTCGGGAAAATAAAATAGAACTCGCTGCAAACAAGACAGGGGTAGTACTGATTACAAGCAGAAGCAGATCGCTATGCAAGTGGATGTTCTCGGCATACGCTGTTTTAAGTAGGGTGATGGCAAATATTGGTGGTTTCTGTCCGTGACACAAACAAATATTATTGCTAACGAATGTGGTGCAATCGACAATCACGCATGCTGGTTCGGTGTGAGTAAGTGCTTTTCGGAGACGTATGTACGTAAAACAAGTCAACTCCATATTCCGATTATGTTATCTGCGAATATATAGCGGCCTCCTCACCGTCTCGTACGACACTGCATTTATTATCAGCGGAATAATATTCAAAGTGTATAGCCGTCGATACACGCATTTCGTGACAAATTTCGTTTTCTGAAACAAAACCGACGGCAGAACTCCCCAATAACAATTTTGCGCAGTTTATGAAAAACATAATTTGAGGAGTCAAAGAAAAGAAAATATACGGATCGGTAAGCAAAATAAATTTTTTTTCAAAATGCAAAACATTCAAGGTAAATTTTGTAATTATTTGATGATTTTAATATAACAGTTAATGTGTTATTTTTTACGTGTGTAGATCGAAAACCAGTTTGCCAAGTATGCACCCAGGAGCAATTGAATTATTATTTGACGTTTGTCAAAAAAGACCCAGAAATAAACAAAATAAAATAAGTCCGACAAATCCACACCAAATGAAAAATTTATGGGAGGAATTGGCTGCAAAATTAAACGGTGTGACTGGACCCACTAGAAGAGCGCACAAATGGAAGGCAGCATGTGTAAACGAATATATGGACAAGTATTTATTTAAAACAATGTTAGTTTTATGTTCAGTCACTAAATCGAAATAAACAAAATAAAATAAGTCCGACAAATCCACACCAAATGAAAAATTTATGGGAGGAATTGGCTGCAAAATTAAACGGTGTGACTGGACCCACTAGAAGAGCGCACAAATGGAAGGCAGCATGTGTAAACGAATATATGGACAAGTATTTATTTAAAACAATGTTAGTTTTATGTTCAGTCACTAAATCGTTGGAAAATTCAACTGGAGTGCAGGGCACCTAAGAATAAAGTAGCTGTGAATGCCACTGGTGGCGGCGCTTTGAAGCAGGTCAACAAATTAACAAGGTTTGAAAAAAGGAATGTAACGACAATTGTGTTAATTTCTGTTGATGGATTGCCAAATATACCAACTATTTCTATATTTTTAAGTTTTTAACAGTGAACTTTTTGGCATATTTTTATTTATTTTTGTTCTTTAATGAAATTTTTGAAATATTTTTGTTTTGTTATATGAAGTTGTTCAAATATTTTTATTTTGTTAAATGAAGTTATTGAAACATTTTTATTTGGCTATATGAAATTAATATTTTATTTTATATACATTACACCATGCTTATATAGTTTCATCTAATTTTTTTCCCTTCTCTTTGGATGTCGGAACCAGCTGATTCTGAGTCCATTTCAGCATTAATTCTTCACACCGTAAAAATTCAGCACGCATAAATTATATACGTTGCATTTTCATGGTTGTAGTCCAAATGTTTTCGCTTGAATAAGAACTTAAATCTTGATTTAAGGACGGCGAAGTTGGAACGTGTCATTCTTATCCCTTTAGTGTTTCAGCAATCTAATGAAATTGATTAATGAATTAGTTAATAAAAAAAGTTTTTTTATATTCCTACCTTTACTTATTTTCTACAAAACCACACATCCGCCTGAGTGGCCGAGTAGGCAAGAGTCTCGACTAGCAATTCAATGGTCGTGGGTTCAAACCTCAAATGCGCTAGAGTTTTTAATAATAAAAATAATAATAATATTAAAAAAAAAAAAAATAAATAAATAAATAAATATATAAAAGCCGAAAACCTTAGATGCTAGTGCTTTAAGACTTTAGTCTTAGAATTTATTCTCTGGCTAGATTTATATAATAATAATAATAATAATAATACAAAACCACACAATATCATTGAAATTATTTTTTCTTCTATTTTTATACAGTTTTTTTTTATATCTTAAAATTCTTAAAATTTGATTTTTTACACTGTTGCACTACTCTCTGTTATCATAATAACAATGCACTGTGACCTGCTAAAAAGTAGATCATAAACCATGTCATAGTTTTGTTATCTCCACGTCTTATGTTTTGTCGTCAGAATACCAAAAAAGAAGAAAAGGATCACAAAAATATCTGTTCAGCTGTTTGGGAGAAATGTATGGTTTCTGATCTGTCACTGATAGTGCACAGAACAAGGTTGATAGTCTTGTTTCTTTAATTTTTTGATTTAATTGACTTATGCATACGCAAAGGGCAACTGCACTAATTTTGTCCACTTTATAGCTCCTGTTAAACACTTCAACCAGCAAGCGAACACGGGGAAGGAGTATTTACTATACATTGAGAAAATGTAAAATACAAACCATCACATCTATTTTCATATAAGTGAACTCACAATGCAAAGCGATAACAGACTATAAATGATTATCAGAGATTAGGGTTATTCTTCCGCGCCAGCGACCTTAAAAAATTAATAAATACTTTTTTTATGTTTTTCAAAAACCAATGCATTACTAACTTTTGCGTAAACCAACGCATCTCTCTGAGCAATGAATATCATTAAATCTCTTTTCCGCCACACAGCATAAAGCGAGGGCAGAAACCATTTAGTTGCTGTTTATACGTAAAACAATTTTCTTTACATTTATTTTTTATGTGGAACGATAGCTACTTTGTGCTCCTTTCATTTGAAGGGACGTTGTTGTCCATGCATAATCCCAATAAACAGGAGTTGAAGCAAAATAGTAGGTGACAAAATCATACATTATCCAAAGCGGAGAGCGAGAATGATAGTCATATTTTTCATATGTAATTATCTCCCAAATGTGGATATCAATTACGTGAGGCATATGTTTCATTTTCGAGTTGTTTGCTTTGCATATGCGCAATAACTACGAGAAACGCTCTCGAATATATGTAAAATAAGGCGTAAGCTAAAGAAGCTCACGTTTCGCGATAATGTTAGTTTTTAGAAGTGTTGGTTGTTTAGAATATATATCATAAATATATTCCAAACAAAACTGAACCAAAAATTGGTGAAAGGTAAGTAAAATAATTTCTTTTTTGCTTTCGACTTCAGTTGTCTAATTAATACTTTTAATTCGCCAAAGTTTGGAATCAATTCTATATCATCAATATTTCCATACATCATCATATACTGTCGCTATACTCGATAAAGCGCAAAGGATCAACAAGTAATAAAAATTGTGAATATATTGATCTTATCTCCAACAGGCCCAATCCACTCTACTAAACAAAACAAAAAGCGGAAGAACAGATACGAATTAAAGAAGATGGACAAATTTGCAATGTTTTTGCAGCCCTTCACAAAATGTACGATAAAGTGGAAAATCCGGACGACATCTCGACTTTTCGCTAGAGGTCTCTCAATTGAGGCGAGTAAGTGAGGAAATAAGAACTGACATAAATTCCGCGCTTCCAAACTGAATTATATTGAAATAAAAGATATTAAGAAATAAATTAAAAAGTTGGCTTTTATTTATATGAAGTTTTGATTTTTATTTCATTTCAAAGCGCTATGCATTTTTTGTACGTAAATTCGTATATATATATAATAAAATTAAAAGCTTATATGGCTTACATTATTTCGCTTTATTTCACCTTATTTCATTTTATCAACAATTTTATACCTATTGCTTTTATTTACATGACCATAATCTTTTTATTGATTATGCCATTATAAGCATGCAAGCAATACACAAAGGTAAATAAGAAGAAAGTTAAATTAAAATTTTTCATTAAATGAAATGAACGGATTTTATAGAACTCATATAATTTCATATTATCATTTCTTAGGAAAACCATTAATTCTATCTATTTTTTTATTTTTTTTATAACATTATTATAGTTTTATATTGTATAAGAAAAACCCAACTTTTTCTACCCACCACTGAAGAATGGGGGTATACTCATTTTGTCATAGTATTTGCAATACCCAAAGGGAAGCTTCAGAGACGCTTTAATGTATATATATAAGTATATAGCATGAAATTCTGACTAAGCCATATCTGCCGGCTTGTGTGTCTGTGTGGTGTTTGTTGTTGACACTCTCCTGGTTGCAAAAATTAAGATATCGACTTCAGATTTAGTAAAAACACTCGAAGTTTTTGCCTGCAGATTGGTATTGAAAATGATCAGAGCGCAAGCCCGCAGTGAAGCGTAAACTAAACGCAACTCCATTTTTCTCTCCCTTTACTTGCCTTAACTGCAAGGCTTTTAGTGAAGTGTCGGCAACGTCATCAAAATAAGCTTGCCCTGATTCAGGAAATAAGAAATTTACTGACATAATCTTGATGTGGTGTTTTATATGTGTATACGGAGAAACACATATGTCTACAGATTAACTTGCCACAATTTCGTTCAGCCTTTGCTTGCCTTTCCGATTTATGAAACGTTCTTCATATTGTATGGGCGTACGAAAATGTGGGTTTCGTCTATGCATCTAATCGCTTTAATAGATGGAATATTTCAATCATCATATCTTGTACATCAACGCATCACAAGAGCATGAAAAGCATTAATTTTTCCTAAAACATATTGAAATGCTACTTTTAACATACGAAGCTTTTGCAATAATCTATATGTGACAATACGCATATATATTATGCATATTTATATATTTGGCAAATATATAAACCAACTTACTTACACATTTTCACGTATCACGAGATTTATTCTCCCCCATTCTCGATGTTCCTCGACCGCCAAATAACGTAATATGAACAAAATGCCAATTCCACTTGATATATATATTTTTCTCAACATTACTTAATTATTGCATAACTATATTTCACTTTCTTTTTTCTTGGTTTGTTTAGTGGAAGGCTTGTTGCCTATGAGACCAATATATCCAATGGAGTGATGAGTTTTTATTGTACGCCTTTTTGTGCATGCTTCAATGTGATGTATTGATTAGACCTGTGCGAGGATGTATTAGCCATATAGTAGAAATACACATGTGTGGTTGTGCGTTGGTTTGCATACGCTTGAATTTGTGTTTCTGTTTAAAAAAAGGGAAAAACCAAACAGAGTGACGTCAAAAATTTGGAATTGTTTACTATTTATCTCAGTCGACACTAAGATTTTTAATTTTTGTACTTATATGATAATTCAATGTAATTTTCAGTGTGAATTGCAAGGATTCTACTCTTTTATTGTATTAGGTGTTTAAAAAATTTCGATCATCGAATTCTAGATGTTTGCAAAAATTTTCATTAGCGACCGCTACAGGTATAAATGATAAAAAAAATAGGAAATACGTGTACCAGTAACGGTTGAATTCGATGGTTCTGACCTTCCCCTGCATAAAATAACAGTTTTCCAATTAATAATGACTTATTCAGCGTACGCCGACGCTAATCATATAGCGCTCAAAGTTGTTCTTCTTCCTAATTCATCACTTTTGTTGTTTATTTGAAGAAATCTGCTGCTAAAGTCCACCAAATATGTTCGGAGGCAGAGAGGATGTTGCTCAATAATATTCCAATTGTCTGCTTTGGTTCAACGGTTTAAGAAATGATAAACACTTTTACAAACACGCAATATATTAAAAATATTGTATGGCAAACAAGTAATAGCTGACATATCATACTTTTTTCAGTTAAATTGTAATCAGGCATATTTATGTATTTACTTACGCATGAAAGTCAACTAAAATAAATCAACAGCCGAATTGAATTACGCCCTAGTGGCAAATCTTATACTAATTATTATTAAAAACTAGTATAAAGTATATAAGGAGAAGTGAACTACAAATAAATAAATTAATAATTATATAATAATTCATATATAAATATATAAAAAAAATAAAAAAGCATGTACACAACTAGCACAGAGGCACACCCACAACCAGAACATTCATCTAGTAGATCCATGTTGCAAGTGAGCCTCTAAGCCATCGCAAACATTCAAAAGCTTGGCAAGCGATAACAGTACACAACACGAGTTAATTTTCGAATCATAGTGAGATGTTAAGGTTGCAAGTTAAATTAAATATGACGTAGGCAAATCGCGCGTATTAAGTAAAGTTGTTTTGACAAACTTTCAAGAATCCGATATTGACATTAAGTGATAGACATCATTACGGGCGTTAAAGTTCATCTCATCAAGTAATGTGGACGAATCGATCAATTAACTTAATTAAGAAGGAGACATCAAGAATAAATCTACGTTTCTCAAGTGACGGCAAAGATAACAGAAGCAACCTACTTTCATAAGAAAGGAAAGAGACAAGCGGATCGCAATCCAAATTCCTAAGGACAAACACCAAGAATAGATTCAATTGGATCTACATAGCAACTATAGGAAGGAGACCACACCAAGGAGGCATACTCCGGTATTGATCTAGCCAAGCACGTGTATAGCCTTTTTGTAATGTAAGGATCTTTAAGCTCTTTGGACCACCTTTTAGTGAAACCTAGCGCGGACGTAGCTCTACTTAAAGAGAGCTCAATGTGCAAATTAAAACCTAATCTTTGGTCGAATAGAACCTTTAAACCGATAGACGAGTCTACTGTAGCATTATCGATTTATCGCACTTTACCTGTCTATCAATAATTTATGCTAAGTTTGCACCTTTACATATTTCCACATAATGCAAGACTAGCTATAACCTAGTTAAGATAACCCAATTTAGCTATAACACACATTACATATAATTTTAGTAATAGCCTAGTTTAATTTTACTACTTTGCTTAAGTTAGCATAATAATTTATTATATAAGTTACTGACCACAGTTCAGTTAGGTCAGAAGTAAAGTAAAGTACGAAGTATAGTAAAGAAGTAAAGAGAATTCAAAATAAATAACTTTCCAAATAAACGCTAATTGTGTTTTCACTACACTACGTTTTCAAATTTATGTAAATCGATGAAATACTCACTATTGATCTCCTGCTGGAGAGAGAAAGCTTCTTGCATTTATTAGATTTAATTTCATAAAATTTAATGAGCATCACGTTAGCAAATTATTTAAGTCAATTTGAAGTTAAAACGATTGATATTCCAAGGAGAAGGAAGAAAGCAGTTTAATATCGTCAGCGTACATTAAGATATGGCTGGAGTTAATCACCGAGGGGAGATCATTAGTGTGTAAATCAAATAAAAGGTTTCTAAGTGACTACCTTAAGGAACACTACACATCACGGGAAATTCATCCGCGAGGATGAAATTAAACAGAAACCTGAGTGATCTGTTATGCCAATAAGGGCTTATTCGTTTCACTAAGTACAAAGAGAAGCCAGAGGACTGGAGTTTGAAGATCAATAGGCTATGGGCACGTCAAGCAGTTTACTAAAATCAGTATATACTACATTCGTGTCACTGGAAAATGCCTTGAAAACATAGGAACTAAACTCTACAAGTTTCGTAACAATTGATCGTCCTTTCAGAAAGTCTTGCTGGAATAGAGCAATATAAGATTTGATAGCAAAAGCTAAATGCAATTAGTAACAGTTGTCTCGAACAATCAACTTGACAATTCCTCCATAGTTCTCAACGCAATGTCTGATTCCACATTTGCGAAGAGGAACACAAACGGAAAACAACTGATTTAAAAGACTCATTTAATATAATTGAAATAACACCACATAGTTCGACAAAGCATGTTTTAAGCATACATGGTGGGATCCCATTAGGTCCAAGCACAGAAATATATTTTAAAGACCTTAAACTATCCACAACATCATATTCTGAAATGACCAAGTTAGGAATCAAAACCGGGCTAGATATCGGATACGGATAGTTGACAGTTGAATCGGATTTAGGCGCTGAAAAGTTTTCTTGAAAGTATTCATCGAAGAGATTCGAGGTGTCAATATCATCACGGGACTCAGAGCCATTGAGAAAAACATGCGAGGGATATACGGAAATTTTTCTTTCGGAGTTGACAAATTTATAAAAAAAAGTAGGATCAACAATTTGAGGATTTTGTCAACTGAAAGTATGTGCAATAATATTGGTGATTGAGGTAAAAAAATCTATTCTTTGGTGCAGAATATGCAAAATAGTCGTAAACAGATCCAGTTTTCGTAAATTTTTTGAAAAGTTTGTTTTTCCTATTAGTGCAGTGTTTAATTGTCTTGTTAATCCATGGCGGGCACATGCTCCGAGGGCGAGGTTGCTTGATCGCAACGAATGTAGAAAGAGCTAGTTTTAATATATTATAGAACGAAGACAATAAGGTTTCAAAATTTACAAGCATAATGTGTGAAAAATGAGATTTAGGCAGTAAAATATTAGTTTGATTAAAATCATAATATTTATTGACGGAAGTTGGATTTTGCACGGTAGAATGGTGCAACGGTTCATCATGCCTGTAATAAAAGGAAATACAAATTGCTAGACGATACGAATCCTCAGCTAAATTAAAATCAACCAGTCTGCCATTACAGTTATGAGTACGATTGTATTGAAGTAAATTGCGATCAAATAATTCATTGAAAAACACAATAGTTCTATCCAGTGTTGAAGTGGGGCACATACGGGTAGAATTATTACTAACTACACACCAAGTGACTGGTGGCGAATTAAAATCTTCCAACGCTATAACTATATCAGCAGGTTTAGACTTTTCGGCCATATCACAAATGGAAATTGCATGTTTCTTATAAATAGAGATGTCAGCATTTGGGGGGTTATAAGAGTAAGTTACGTATAACTGTTTATTGTCAATTTTCGCCCGAATGGCAGTAAGATCAACGACGGGAGGAGCAGGAAATTTAATTGCATAGGACAGGACTGGAGCAGATATGGCAATTAAAACATCACTATCAGACACCAGATCCAATCGATCTTTTCTGAAAATCTGGAAAGAATTGCGAAAAATTTCCGACGAATGTAGATCAAGGTTTACCTAAGTTTCAGTGAAGTCCAAATAGGAAAACTCGCTGCTCACTGAATTTAGGAAAGTAGAGAGAATGTTTGAGTTAAACGCCTAACATTTTGTGAATGAAAGTTACTGGGCCTGAAGAAACATTTAGTTTTTTGAGGGTGGACAAACTACCGAATTAGTATTACGCGGACGATCCCAAGGAATGAATTCCTTCATTTAGTATCCAAGTGGCCAAAATGGTTTATTGTGAATGGACACCTTAAACAGCTCTATGCTGAGACGGAACCAGTTTGAAACTGTTTACACGCTTCAAATTGACGAGTGGGAGTTTTGCGGCAAGATAATTTTCTTTTTCTGTTATCCACAGAGGTGTTAGGCGCCAGTGTTGACACGAATATTGCTTTACAGGAGGTACTGCTTTCAAGCAGACATCATCCCTACTAGGGACGATAAAGTTCACAAGTAGAGAAAAGCAGCCTCTGCTCAGCTGATCTCATCCTTGGGAATAGTCTAAGTACTTCCAACCTGTCTAAGAGGATCTTATCAGTGATGGACTTCAGTTTCTACCAGCAGACTTTCCTCTTGAACATAGTTTTAGCGGTTTGCCCCTGAGCGATATAGATAATTACGACAGTCTTTTAGGATCCAAATCACAGACACTACTTACACAACACATTTGTGTATTCCAAGCATAAACTTATGCAGTTTATATTCAGCGATTACATATATTCAGGATATTTCAAATATCAAACTTACATTATATAAAAATTCTTATACCCAACTAAAGTGGTCAAAATTATATTAACAATCTGCTAGCAACCAGGGACAGTTTGCCAAACAATTGCCCAAGCTCTCTACGCCCCTTACTCGACGTGGGATGAGACTTACTAAACATATCAAATACAGCAAGCTTACAAGAAGGTCGACGAAGTTTTCCGGCCTTAGTTCTGACCATGATACAGCGGACTTTTCGATCAAATATCTTAGATAATTGTTCCACTACGTCTCAGTATCACTTCCCCCATTTATATTGACTTGGCATGTTGGTACCACTTTTTCCAGCTAGTTAATCCAGAAACTCGTTTGAACACACGTCGTGGTCAGTATGTTTGCTTTACTTATTGAAATGTACACCAGACCTTTTCACACGCCATAGGCGTTGGAATTACATTTGGACAGCCCAATAAGCAATAATTGAGTGTGAACTCTTCAGTAAGAGTTCCTCATCCGCGCTTTCATTTTGAAGATGACTAAGTGGTCGTGAATTTCTTATGTTTTCTGCCTCTATCGAAAAGTGTTCTAATTGAGACGTTTTTTCCTTTAAAGTAAATTGTTGAGCGAATAATCCGCTTCATTTCTCCGTCGGAAGAAAGGTCGCCTGCTATTTTAAATTACCATTCTACTCTTTTACGTGATCGTTTATCAATCGAATGCTTATTATAAATTACAAATTCATCCTTAAGGAGCGCAACCAATTTGGTCTTAGTGTGACTATAGCTGTTTGTATATCGCCAAAATAGCCAATTCCCTTTATAGATAAATGGTCTGATATAAGGAGTAACATGATCTTTAGGTAGTTCTTCCATTCAAGAAGTAATTGGAATAGCTGATAAATTTTTGCATAACTAATAGTTTGGTATCTCTGAATTTACGTGCTGGCGTATTTAGTAGATCCATAATTATATCTCAATTAAAGCGCATGAAATTTATTGCTTTTGCTTGTTTTGTTCATGATATTTCAATCAGCTTTGGTAACGCGCCATATTCAGGCTACATTATAGGATTTCCGGTTTCGTTGGCAAAACAGAATGCATTACTGATATGGCCAGGAAAACCTATCATATAACGCACTACTACTTCTAATTGGATTTTTTTAACAATACAGTATATAAGTTTTCCGGAATCTACAATTTACTTAGCTGATCGTGATGCTGACAAGATTCTTAGTTTCAATTGCCAGAGCAAATTATTCACTTCTCGATTTACTTCAACTATTCTATTTTAAATAAATTGTATGTTGGATCGACTATGCTATTTATCCACGTAATAAAGATGTCACAATGTAATCAAAACGCTGTTTTTGATGGCTTTACATTTCTGAATACGGCACTTTTGAAGCGTACTTCCATATACGGATGTAACCAGAACCTAGCAATGGACATTGCTTTTGGATTGAAAATGAACGCTATTTGTGAACTGTTCGTGATAACTTCTTGGGGTAGAAATTTGTGCCTTGATATTTATTACACCAAGCGAACATAAAGTCATATAGCTGTCCAGGCATTATCTCGTGCCGATTTATATTAATCCTCCAAGTCTTCTGTAGCGTCAGTTTTAAGCTCAATTTAATAACTGCTGAAAAACCGAAAAGATCAAAAATTAACATCATCAGGCTTAGAGCATTCTTAAGATTTTATCCACTTTAATTCCATTTGCTGAAAAATTGGTTGGATTATCAGTTTCATTAATATAATTGCCAATTTGGCAAAGATTATAATTGAGTTCGATACACAACTTCTTAGGTTGAATCCCGCTTCTTCCCTTTCCACACATATTGCTACGCGACGGAGCACCCCGCATGTTGGCACACAATGCTTTTGCCTTATCGAATCTCGTGAATATTCATAGAAGCTGCTTGAGTTGATGGTGAATCGATCGTTTCATTAACTGAGAGCTTAAGAAAATATTCCTCATTGATGTAGCGCCATCCAAAAACTAAGCGATTACGTTTGCTTGGAGCAACGAAATCGGCGAAATACGAGTTATAATTTGTTTGCAAAGCCCTTCTTCAAATATTCGTGTTTTGCGTTGATACCTATCGTACTTTTTGGGTTTGTTTTCCAATTTTGCTTTCACGTTTCGTAAACGATTCAGTGCATTAGAATAACTATCTTCATATTCAAATTCGTTTTTCTTTCCAAGAAGACCAGTTTCATATTGGCATTTTCAGTTCTGTTGTCACTCTCAGACTGAAAAGACTTATAAAGTTTTATGTCAAAGTTCTTGATTGTAAAGTAATCCGAGCAGTAATAAATTTTCTTAACCACCAATGTCGGTTCGACTTGCCAACACTTCTGAGCGTTCTTCATTTGAACTAAATGGGGTGAAAAGGAAATATTTTTCGCTTACTACCAGAAGTATAAACTGTAATTTCTCTATAGATGTTCTATTTTTTTCAGTTAATGACACCTTTGAGCCGTAATCAATGGATGTCATAAATTTCCAATGCGCGTTTATGTAAACTGTTATCAGTTTTAGTAAAGTTTTATCGTGCTTTCTGATCGTTGCGACTACGGTGTAATCACATCTGTTGTCATCAATAACAGACATGGAACTATCGCTCCTTTCGCTCTTATCTTTCGCCTCGTACAACAACTTTTTGTGGTACTTAGAACAGGAGACCAAATCGAAAGTTCTTCTCATGTTGCTCTTCATGGAGTTATGTCCTGGACGAAGGAGACAAAAAATGCTTGGATTTTACAAATGCCCTACGCTCGTTTACTGATAAAATACAAAATCCTTCAAGCTGGTATGAAAGGTGTCTATATTGGCAATTAATAGATTTTAATTTATCTTTTATAGTAATGGCATTTGTAGGTTACATCATTTTCCCTTCTTTAGTTTGTTCAGCTCTATACTTTCACAACTCGCTGCGACAAGACGATTTACTTGACTTGGTTGGAAAGCCATGAACTGAATTTTCCGTTTCAGAGAAGTGGATAAAGATTTTCATCGAAATATATTGCCCGTTCCTGCCTTTTTTGCGTCTGGAGTTTTCTAACCAATTCGCCGATCACAGTTGAACTATTTAATATTGTTTGCGCTTTGCAAGAATGCGGTCAAATGCGGTCAATGTCATTGCGGTGAAGTTAACAATATTTTGGGTCGCCCGTTAAGAAATTTCAAACTAGCCATTATATGGTTATATTAAAAAGACTTACTTTTTAGTGGCTTTTGAAAACATAATAAATTTTCCAGGTTGATGCAAATGGAAATATATCTGTCATTTATTTCCAGCATCTCCAGTAAATTCCGAGAGTTCTTAAGCTCTTCGTAGCCCAGGAGTTTGAGATATTGGCACTCCTTACAAGGTTAGGCCTTGATGTTGAGAACACCGGAATCGGATGGACAGTAAAAAGAGTGCGAACCATGCTATGCCGGCATCGCGAAGCAATTCTTTGACAATAAGAAACGAGTCGAATGAGATGACAGTGGGTGCTTGACGTTTAATTGGCGTATACTCTCGTAAATACACCTAATGCAATTTTGAGAAACCATGCTTGGCGTCAATTAAAGCGATAATAAGGATAAGGGATTTCGCAGCCGCAATCGGAAAAGCTACTAAAAACACTCTTATGCAACAATTAACAAGAACGGCATTAAACATTGTAGAAAATAAATTCGGCAGGAGATTGTAATAGACCAAAAACACTTTACATAAACTACTTTGCAATTACGCCTCCAAAAATAAAAATTTGAATCAAGTCTTCTTTTTTTTATGACTTGGAAAAACAATTGAGAGAACAAAAAGAATAATGGATTTTTTTTGAGGAGGCAGTCAATTTTTGGATTTCGTGCAGCTTGGTAAAAATGTAAATCATAAAAAAAAAAAAAATTGAAATTTAAAAAAAAAAAATGTATATAATAATAAAAATATTATGGAAATTGTAAAAGTTTACGCGTCTTTGAAATCAATCATATATTATGGTGGTGGAATCATCATTGAACAAATGTGACTTGCAACGTTTTGCTAAATATCATTCTATCGAAAGAACAATTTGAAGAGATTTTGGTTTTTTTTTTGAGGTTGAGGAACGAATAAGTGCAGATAACTGTCAAATAAAAGATCATAAAAAAATTATCAAATAAAAGTTCCATAACAAGACCAACTTAAATGATTTTCATTAAGATATGAGAGGTGTTTATGAGTTGGTAAAAGAGAAGCAAATTCTTACTAAAATTGAAATTTGAATAAACAAAAAAAAAATGAACAATGTGTCAAAGAAAAAAAAAAAGCAACATCATCGGTTCAATATATAAAAATGTCAATATACTTAATTTCTTGTTAAAGAATCGGATTTTGAACAAAGTGCCAGCGGTTTATTCTTTGCGACACCATTTAATTTCAATATCGTTTTCGATGAAACCAGGAGTTTAAAAAAAAAAAGAAGAAAATAAAAGACAACCCATTCAGAAATAATTAAATAATTAATTGTATTTTTATTAAAAAAAAAAAAAATGTAAATAATTAATTGTATTTTTATTTTAAAGAAAGAAAATTGTACAATTATTGTACCTTATCTACGAATGTACAACAACTAAATTGTTTTAATTGATCATTGGCTGGCGAAGTAGGTTTATCTCTCATTTCCACTTCAACACTCACATAATATAAAAATTCTTTATTTGGACCCCCCCCCCCCCCAATTTCGGCGAGCTAGACATAGATTAGTTCGAGCCCTTCAGGTATACTACAACGTAGTAAAGTTGATGAGAGAGGTGTTTTGCTATCTATTTTAATTACAAATTTATTAATACAAAGTATAAAAAGAAAAGGTATGTACACCTTACTGTTTTCCTAACTGCATGGATAATGTGGTAGCTAACATTAATATTCATAAATAAAACTGTTTGAGCTGAACTCATAGTTTGTTAGTAATTACGGTCGAGTTGCTAATCATTCAATTTGCACCTTATGTGATTACGCATAATAATCCATCCTATTCAGAGGTATAATCATATATCGGACTTTGGCTTATGTTTTCGTTTTTCGGCTGATTTGGGATAGCATTGAGCAGTGGTAATTACTAATGGCTTTTTAGGATCACGTAAGCAAAACAGCTATCACAACACAATCTCTCATAATTGTCAAAAGCAAAGTGGCTTACGTTTGGCATTAGTATTGGTTGTTCAAAGTTACACTTATAACATAAAACGGCTGTAGATTGAAAACAAAGAAAACAAAACAAACAGCTGAATCAAAACAGAAAACTAAAACGAATGAGGAAATTAACACATACTAGCAACCCTGCACGAAATACGACGCTTCTTTTTTCTGTACAGAAAATTTTGTGAAAATTTCTAAAATTAATTAAAGAAAAAATCTTTTTTCCTTATAAACTCTCTTTTTTCGAAAGCTTCTAAGCAGTTTAAACACATACACAGTCGATTTGCGGCATTTGGACAAAATCGACAACTTTCTCAACAATTTTGTGCTTCTACGCAGTTAGTGCAGCAACACCTGCCGTCACTAACCTCAAAGCAAAAACCAGTTTCACCACCGCAGCCGATGCGAACAAATTCGTCCTAAATAACGACTTCCATACTAAGTCAGTTAAGGCTTACATCCCAAAAATGTTCACCGAAAAATTCGGCATCGTGAAAAATATCCCACACACAATCAAGGAAGAGGGCTTCCTTAAGTCAGCTAGCTCTGACATTGAAATTCTGTCAGTTACAAGTCTTCACAGAAGAGACCCTACTAATAAGGAAAATTTTATTCCAACGAACAGCCTTAAGTTTGGCTTCAAAGGCAAACTGATCCCTAAATCCATAAAATTTAATTTTTGTAACATCCCGGTTGATTATTTCATTCCCTCTGTCAAACTGTGCTATAACTGCGGCCGCTTTGGTCACATCGCAAAATTCTGTAAAAGTAGGGAGGCAGATGCCTTAATTGTGGCAAGACACCTGCCTGCCCTACTAACTCATGCCTTTCAGTTAAATGTTTGGGGTGTGTGTCGGAAGACCACAATGTAACCTTTCGCGAATGTCCCAAAAGAAAGAGAGAGGAAAATTTAAAAAAGATACTAACAATTCAGAACATATCCTTTTGAGAATACAAGGAAAAATTCTCAAACAACCCCTACAACTTACTGGACAACTATGATACAAACTTCCCAACAATGAAGGATAGGTCCGCACCCAATAATATTAGGGACCCTACTCTAGAACCAAAAAAAAATATAAGTTAGAAGAAACTTCAACGTCGTCAAAAACAAAACTTTTATCCCCAAACCCATGCAAAAAATTTCTTCAAATACGCCTTTAACTCATAGCAGCAAAACAAAATCTCCCTTCCTGCTAATAAGCACACTTTCACCAACAACCACAAAACTACCGAAATGGAAATGATTTTAGACAAAATTATCAAAATTCTCTCAACCACCCATCACGAAGAAAATCTCAAAACTATCCAGGAAAAAATAGCTCCCCTCAAATTAGAATTTGAGCTTTTAAAACAAGATCCATCCGAGCTGGTTGTATCAAGCCTCAATATCTTTCAATGACCTCTTTCATTCAATATAACATATAAAGTTTCAGGCGTAATGCCCATTCGCTGGACTACTTCATTAATTTCAGCCTAACTGACTTTGCCATATTAAGTAAAATGTTTCTGTTCGACAAATGATTTCATATCGAGGAAAAAACTCTTGAATAATCTGATGCATATATGTCTTGAGCATCAAGTTGAGTCCATCCAGTGCTCATTTCAACGAGAATTATATAATGCCAAATTAAACATCTAAATGTTACTCACCAAAACCCGAACGAATCGCTCACTTCACACTTCCGCAAATTGCAAGCGGCTAAACACAAATTTTCCAAATACCCCAATATTTCGAATTTTGATGACTTCAAATCATTCCAAAAAGAATGGAAAAAATCAATCCGAAAAGCCAAAAGAAGTCACCGTGCCCTGGTAGTTGAAGAACTTTGCAAAAACGGCAACACTAAACCTTTCTGGAAATTTTTAAATGGACATCGTACTACCAAAAGAAAATACAAACACTTCATCTGGGACGACCAGAATAACAAAACATACCTAGAATGGTTAAAAGCACAAGTTCCCTCGACAAATGTTCTCCAAGCTCCCTCATTTAGAGAGTAGATAACTTCTCTCCATTCTCACCTGATGAATTCATGCACGTTCTTAAGTCTAAAAAGAAATCCACAGCAGCGGGTCATGACGGAATTGAATATATGGTGAAGGTCCTCCCTGTGCCAAGCCTTCAAGCTCTACTATCTGCAATAAATGATCGCTGGATGACCAACTCGTTTCCCACAGTTTGGGGTACAATTAAAAAAGTACCCATTTCTAAACCTGGAAAAGATCTTGAAAACTTCACTAATTTCAGACCAATATCCCTCCTGCCCGTACTGTTAAAAATTACAAACCAAATGATCAATGACTCACTAACTTTCTGCACAATTCACTAACATCCTGCTCCCCTCAAGGTCCTTTGCCTACCAAAAACACATTTCCACCGGCATGTGTCTAAACGAAGACCTTTTCACAATTGCAAGTGAGAAAGCAAACGGAAACCAGGTAGGTATGCTTTGCTTAGACATCAATAAAGCTTACGACTGCGTCGATCTAGGAAAACTAGGTCAAATTCCAACCGATTTTAAAATACCGTCACAATGTAGACTGTGGATTCTAAATTTCCTTTCATCGCGAACTCTTGTAATGGGCTCAAATTCAGGCGAAGTTTATGGAGGTCTACCTCAAGGCAGTTATCTCAGTTCAGTTCTTTTCAATCTATACGTAGCCGGATTACATCGATTACAGGATAATACCACCTACGTATTTCAATATGCTGACGATTTTCTTATTATTTCTACCGGAAAATCGTTAGTAGAAGCAGTCTATAATCTTAACATTAAAGCCAATCTTTTTTATAGACATTGTGCGGATCTAAATCTACTCTTCAACCCGCAAAAATCAAAACTCATCCACTTTGCTAAGGGTCTGCAAAAAATTTTCTACATCACAGTCAACGGCATAAAAATCAGACAATCCTCCTCTATCAAATTTCTGGGCAGAATAATCAACTCAAGTTTGACCATTCATGAGCTTTACAGAGATAACCTCGAAAACTGCCACACAGGCTGAAATGTCATCAAACTCTTAACCAACCGTCACAACGGACTCCCACCTAGGAAAGCTTTAAATGTTTACAAATCTATTGTTCGATCAACAATCGAATACTTTTATTGCACATCGTGCAATGCTCCTGAGTATACAATCAAAAAAATACAAACCTTTCAACACTCAATTCTAAGAGGCTGTACTAGTTTGTCATCCTCGACACCAATATCAATCTTACGCTTTATCTCACATGAACTCGCTGCAGCCAAGAGAATTTTTCTTGTAACTGCAAAGGAAATCCTCAAGGTCAAAATCTTGAACCTGCTTTTTTTGAAAAAGTTGTCTCTAAACATAATGACGTCTTCAATAGTTACTCTAATTATTTCAAAAAATTCACTAACATCTTCAATAAACTCAACTCAATGCCCTTTTGGAACAGTATTATTCACGATAAGTGCGTAGTGGAATAAAACCTACTTAATTCAATCACCAATTCCAAAAAAATCGGTCAAGGTCTTGTCTTTGTTTTGCATGCCTGCAAAAACTCAACTACTTCATCGAAAATAACTTCAAAATACACGCAACGGATAGACCTGTCAATTTGAACATTTCTAGTTTCTCAATCATAGAATATCCAAATTTACTCTTAGGAAAATTCAAAGTTCTGCAGGAAACTATCATCCACGTTCATTGAACTTCTGGCCATTAGGCAGGCGATCCTCTTCGCAATTGAGAATAAACTGAAAAAATTTCTATGTTTCTCTGACAGCAAATCGGTTATGACGTTAATCAAGAATAAAGACCCATATAACATGTACCTTTTCGACATTTACGACCTTTTAAAAGATCCAAGCATTGAAGAATGCCACTTTCTTTGGACCCCAGGTTGTAGCGGTTTTGGTATCAATGAAAAAGCTGACTTTTATGCACGTGAAGCCCGGTCTGATGGTACGGTCTTGACTATAAACTACCCCCGCAGCGAGGCTCTCCTTTCAATCAAAAAACTTATCGTAAAAGAATGGAAAGATGAGTATCATGTCTTAGCTAGGGAAAAAATTAACTGGCTTTTTTTACAGAATCTACCCTTTCCCAACACCCAGACTTCTACTAAAAGGAAAATTTACAACATGGGAATTTAAAGTACTTCATAGACTTATGTGTAATCACACCTACGATAAGGTAGATTTTAAAATGATAAAAGTCTCCTCCACCTATTTTTGTGAAGAATGTAACATCACCGAGTCTGCCGAACATCTCATCTTTGAATGCAGGATATTTAACATCCCCAGACAGTTTTTCATAATTTTTAGCCTGTATAACAACTTATATGAAATATTTCGTGCTGGAAACTTTAGGCATTTGAAGCAACTGACCGCTTTTATCAAATCAGCTGATTTTTCTCTCTAAACTTTCTTTACTCATAACTTTGTCCACTAACACAGATCGCGTACACTTTTATTTCTCCGGCACTCTCCGCCGGAATACCGACCGAACCACACCGTACTGAAGACTTTGGGAATGATTGCGGTGAATAACTTCGCTCTTTTAACAAACATAAGCATCATCAAAATTTAAAAAAAAAAATTAAATAAAAAAATTAGTCTAAAGAACGTGTTACTCACGTACCATAAAATCGGATTCATATCACCTACACGTCGCTTTTTATGTTACTGGGCTATGGGTCTAAATTGATACATACAGGCCTAATCCATTTCCTCTAAAAAAAAAAAAAAAAAAAAAAAGAATGAGGAAATTACAGATCAAAACGGTTTGAGTTAACCACACAAACAGACGAGAAAAAAACAAAATTCTTTCCATTAAAATTTTTGCGGACTTTTTTTTAATGAGTATATATATACAAGCCACTTTCCTTATTGTCGTAGTTTATTTTAAACTTAAAAAACCAAAAAAAAATTGTAATATGTGAAAGGTAAGTCATATTTTGTTAAATATTAATACGTAATCGCTTTATGTTGATCAATACATAGTCATTAGAAAGAATACTCCGCCCTATTATTTTATGCCATTTAATGGAAGATCGATCTTCGCGACAAAGAATTGGTATAAGACGCAGAAAGGCTCTGCGGGATGCTTTCAATCTCCTTACAATACCTGAAGACTTGTAAAACAAATATAGTAAATTTATAAATAGTATGCATATTAAACGTACAAATACACATATAAAAATAAAAAAAATTCAACGTTATTAACAGCTTCAGTACCTTGGCATTAAACGACCAATCATCCTTGACTCTTTTCTAATAATCGGGTTTGTGTCTTTAATAATTATTAGATGGTTTTTTGAAAGGGACTTTTATTATCAATTTGTGGAGTAGATCTCGATTGCCAAACGTTGCGTTCTTTCCAACTGAACCCAAACAAAAAGAAAATAAATGTTAGTCTTTTAAAATAATAAATCGCATGCACTTACCTTCGTTTCTTAACTGTACTTGGCATATCATGCTCAGGCGGCACATCTGGTAGACTGGAGTTTTTAAATACATAAAAAACAATTAACAACAAACAGAAACCCACCACGCTACACTATCGATGGAGACAAATGCATCACTATCCAAAGATTTGACGAGGGTGCCAAATTTCAGTGCGTTTCTTCAGGATTGTCCGCAATGAAAGTCAGCAGTTCACACAATTATTAATTGAAAAATTAGCATTCAATCACAACCATTGAATATTAATAAAAATTAATACAAACATATTAAAAATACTTACATTTGTTCCTTTATTATATATCTATTACATAACATTATTTGTCTTCATTACAGAATAACAATTATGCTAAGAAATCTTTTGTTTTCATGTACATTTATTATTTGTTTCTCGATTATTTCTCCCATAATTACCTAAACTAAAAGCAATAATAACATAAGCAGTGGTTAACAATTCTTCTCAATAGACTAGAACATAAAAACTTTTTAAACCAAAAGAGGGAACAAAAACTTGTCAATAAAGTTATATCTATAGACTTCTCTGCGCATTAGATTTCTTCCAATCGTAATCATCATTTGATTCAACATTTTAGGATTGCAAATATTTAACACTAAACCTACCATGCGCGGTCAAATGACCGTTTTTAAAATTTCGTTTAAAATTTTTCGCATACGACGTTACTGTATCATCATGCAGCTTATTTAGTTTTCCTAAAATATGCATACAAGCTATTTTTCACTATTTAGAACTTTTTTTATTGTTTACTTTCCGAAAACAAACTATACCATGTCTAGTCTACCACGAACGGTCACTTGACCGCTTGAAAAATTTATGTTATTTACGACTATCTTCTTCGATAATCGCATTCTTGAAATTGTTTTACGAGTCTAGAATGTAATTGTAGAATCGTTTCTTTGATTATTGATCACAAAATGATTGAACATGTAAGAGAATATACGGAATCAGAGGCATTTCGAGTGTTGAAAACGAAATGGAATTTACTATTGCAAAATTTTATGCATTTATTGGACTTCTATATGCACGCGGCGCATATGAGGCTAAAAATATTAATTTATCATATTTATGGAACACGAAATGGGGTCCGTCATTTTTCTCGACAACTATGAGTCGAAATGACTTCGCAGAAATCATGAGATTTATTCGATTTGACAACAAAAATCAACGAAGCCAACGGTTACAACGCTAAATTTATCAAAAACAGTCAAAACTATTATAAACCAGGAGCATATCTTGCTATAGATGAACAATTGTTTCCTCCAAAAGCACGTTGTAGATTTACTCAATACATGCCCAACAAACCGGACAAATTTGGCATAAAATTCTGGTTGGCTTCTGATGTAAGTAGTAAATATATAGTAAACGGCTTTCCATATTTGGGAAAAGATGAAGGGAGAGAATCATCAATCGCACTTGGAGAGTTTGTAACTTTGAAATTAGCAGAACCATATACGGGCCATGGGAGAAATATAACAGTTGACAATTTTTTTACAGGTGCGTCACTAGCGAGTAAACTTCTAGCAAAAAGAACGACGCTTGTTAGAACTATCCGAAGAAATAAAAGAGAGCTGCTAAAATTAGCGAGACAAGCAAAGGATAGTATGACACGCTTCTCAACAATATTATACAAATCGAAAGATTGTATTCTTACAATTTATAACGCCAAACCCAATAAAAAAGTATTGATACTTAGTTCAATGCATTCATCCGTTGAAATTGAAAAAAATGCCACCCGTATACCAGAGACAATTAGATTTTACAATAGCACAAAATTCGGTGTAGATGTAACCGATCAAATGGCCAGAAAATAACGTGTAAAATCTAAATGTCAAAGATGGCCTTTGCAGGTATTTTTCAATATCTTAGATTTAGCCGGGATAAACGCTTGGATTTTATATAAAGAAACGACGGGTGCGGAAATATCGCGGCTAGAGCTTTTATTTCAATTTGCAGAAGAACTTGGGACCGAATATCAGCAAAAAAAATAGATAAGCAAAAAATGCTCATCAAAACCAATAATAGATACAAATACTGTTTCTTCTGAACAGAGATCTTGTCAAGTAAGATATTGTAAAGTCAATAAAACAAGCAAAATTTGTATAAAATGTAAAAAATACGTATGTGGAAAATGTGCAATACAAAATACTGTAATTTGTAAAAAATGTGATGAAAGTGCATAAAAGTAAATAAAACATACAACATCGAAAAGCGGGGAACGAGTTTTTATTGTAGCATCATAAAAATATTTTGTTTACTATCTACTTTATTAAGATACATATGTTTTTACATATGCGGTCATTTGACCGCTCATGGTAGAAATAGGTATACATGGAATGTCGGTAGGTTTAGTGTTAAATATGGCCACCGGAACATAAGTGATCAATGTATATCATTCCCTAGAAGAACCCTTATCATCATTACCCGCGACCTATTGTTTTAAGAAATAATACAATTGTTAGCAGCATCAATTTAAAGAATGCACTAAAGCCTATTTTAGTTAAACTTTTCTTTTATAATTGATTGAAAGCATTTAACCCTTATGCAGTTTTTTCACTTTCACCTCTTTTTCCATTCTACAAAATTTATATCAAATATATAAGTGAAGCAAGCGTAATTTTCTAAAAATTTTTTTTTGTCCAATTGATGCGCTAGTTAGTTTATTTGTTCATTTATCAGAAAGGAGAACCAGTTGTTATGTTTCGGTGTTTGTTAGCCGTAATTTGATATAAAAAATTACCTTATTTTTTCTGCTTCTGCATTTACATACGAGTGATGGCAACGAAATTGACACGAAAGTCTTACGCGACCGAACGTTCATCAATTATCGGATTAGACGCGAACGAAAGTTTACTGTCATATACATGATTACGCTGCATCTTTTTTCAGATATTAATTTTTCTCCATGAAATTGATACTTGTATATATATAAGCAACACAAATATACCATAAGTATATCGATGGAAAACACACACACACATCACATCCAACCGCAGCTACTTCATTAGACCGTAAATGACGGTGTACTTTAATTTTTTGAATAAATCAGTTAATTTTTGGCTATCAAACAAAACACTTCGCGTTTTGTATTTTACTTGCGATTTTATGTACCTTTATATATGCATTCATATCTGTAAATAAATATATATATTTCAATATATATATCAGACTTTTGATAAATAGAGGAAGATAAACATTTGTATAATAGTAACAAATTTGCAAAAGCAAAATTATTTTGCACATTTTGTTGGGTAATTCAATTTTCTTCTTATTGATTTCAATTATATCATTATAAGCCATTAAAAGATTTGAAAGGCAGCGGACTGAATAAGATATGACACAGATGCGGTTTTGAACCAAAAGAAATAACCAGTTTTATACTACCATAATACTCTCATAAGTAATATTAGAACAACGGATATTTTCTTAGGACAATTGGAAAATAGAGTTACGGTCACAAATATTTCCTTAACATTGAATTTTTACTTGGGTTTGAGTGGATTATGTCCGCAAATATTCCGCGTTATATATTTTTACTTACAGCTTGAGTCGAAAATTTAGATTAGAAGGACTTCCAAAGAAAATTCAGTTCCAATTTTTATTAGAAAGTTAGCTCGTTTAGCTTCTGAACCATGTTAACAAAACAACTTGTATAAGAGATTATACAGGAATATTATATACATAAGAAGAGGCATTTAGGGGTTCGCATAAAGACATAGGAATTAAAGAAGTTCTTATTATATTAGTTGGGATCATATGCCATGTAAAAGTATACGCCCAACCTTATGCACACAGTATTCTTAAAATCAATTGTTATGTAAAAAGTTCGGGATTAAAATAAATAGTTCATTGTTATGAGGTGAATATATATTTGATTATTTATTAACAAAAAAACCAGCATTTGAATTGTTGGTCGGGTTCATAATGTTTGCAGAATTTCCAGGCTGTTGATTTCGCGTAGACGTAGCATATAGCTGCTGCTGAAAAGTATGATATTGCTGAGCATATTTTAGATCATTCGAAGTTGGTCCTACGAACGATTTATAGTTGATGCTGCCGCTAGAGCATCCAGCAGGCATAATATTTCCGTTAACATTTAATGGATTCGGAAGTATATTGTTGCTGGGCCCTGGTCCTATTAGAACTGTCGCCTGCAAAGATCTCGATTGTGTTTGATCATTAGTAAGAATATTATTGTTTGGTACCGCATTATTATTGATGCCTGCGTTTACGGCATTTAAAGCCATACTTTTGTTCGGCTTTTGCTGATACATTTGAAGCTGCCCCCCGCCAGAGGCCGCGCTACTAAACATGGATGGTGACGATTCGCTTATATCCATTGACTCTGGATCGTTACCAGAAAATGGACTTAATGCGTTAGAACCTGTTGAAGTTATATTGGGCATTCCCGGAAGTTGCATTCGCGGTCCAGCTAGGCCACCACCTTGAGCCATACTAGGCTGACGCATCGGTCTCATGCCTCTCAAAACATTTCCATGTTGGTTTAGATTCAAGTCATGGGGAGAAAGTAGGCCACCTGTGCTTTGTAATTCATCTTGTTCAACCATACCTACAGAATTTATTTGGTTGCAATTGCCGTAAAAGTTCATTTGTTGCATATTTGCTCCTAAGCCGTTCGAGGCATTAGCCACTTTGCCTAAGTCGTTTGCTGCATTCATTTGGGTTATATGAGTTGAACTATCTATGACACCAACTCCCGGCAGACTACCAGCTGGCCCTATTAGTTGTGGGTTGGTATAACGTAAGAACTCCAAACTTGGTGTTGCGCGCATAGTACTGTTGTTACTATTTTGCGGTCGCACTGGCATATATTGTATTGTGTTTGGAGTACTAGCTTTAACTTGTATATTAGGCGAGACGTTAAAATTGGCGAAATTTGTCGAGATTCGATGGTTTACCATACGATGTGTAGGCATCATACCCGAAAATGGAGCTGAGCTCTCCCGCATACCGGTATTGACAGAACTAAAAGTTGCGACATTAGCATTACCACACATTTTCGGACTCATTAGGCGTTGTCCCATTGGCCCTATCATATGGCAATTGCTCGGACCAAATGATACAGAGGGACTACCAACAATACCCATATTTCCGCCGGCCGAGTTGCAATGTTCTGATATTGATGGATCTAGTGAACTCATGAGACTGTCCATATTCATATTAGTGGACGGACTCATTTCATTTACGGCGCTACCAGCGCCTAACGTTCCAATATTGCCGGGTGCACTCGCCATGTTAACGCCTACACCTAGTTGCTGCGACATTTGAGCCAGCGATGTAATTGGGTCAAAAGAGTTAGTCATCTTGCTTTGACTTGTCCTGTTATTGTTTGGATTCAACGGCATATTATCAGGTCGGCGGGTAAAATGTGACGGCATTTGGCCTGTCATGTTTTGCCGCTAAGAAGTATATAAAGAAAAAATCCGCAACATAAGAAAAAAATATCGGAATGTGGTTAAACTTGCTTACGTCCAACACGCCTGATTGATTTTTAAATGTGTTTGAAGATCCTCCGTTAATACCGTTTGCAAAATTTTGCCCTGGGCTTGAAAATCGGGGTTCCATGTTTGATATTTCGACATGTCCGCCCGTATTGTTCGCCATCAGTAGAGGACTTCTTGATCTTTGAGGACTGGGTCTTGCCGATTTCTGGTCTGCTCACGAATAATAAGGAATACAAATGAAAATATAAATATATTTTAAATAAGCAAATTATAACATAAGATACAGAGTTTGTAATATGGGCCTTGAAAAGTAAACAAAGGTAATTTACGCAGAACAATAGGAGTAAAGATAATCCTATATTTCCCTCTCTTCGCTTCAATTTTAAATGTTAATTTTATTTATTTGACTTAAAAAAAAATTTTTTTAGTTTTCCATTCACTGCTTTATACCCCTGTGTTACATTTTCACTTTCAAGAATCTACTACAAACCATCATCGTCACAGTTCGACACTTCACCACTTGCACTAAAAAGCAGTGACTTTTTTGTATCAATTGCCATTGTACAACTACGATAACCTAATAAAGTCTACATACAGTACGAAAAGTTAAGATTTCGCGTATTAAAAACTGCTTTTGTCTGTTAACGGTCAAAAAATATATTTTTTAAGAAATACAAACTTATATTAAATAACAATTCTAGATTTTTTTGGCTTAAGGTAGTTTTAAAAAAAATATATGCTTCAATCACAAAAAGTAACACAAAAAAGTGTACATTCATTTAATAAAATCATAATCTGTAATATAATATAATCAACACAGAAATAGTTACTAAGTCTGTCTAAATTATTTATATATTAATTTTGCGAGAATGTACGTAATACCCAAAAACACGAGAGATCGATCCAACTTTCATTATACTAATCGACTCAGAACCATTTTCAGGTGCGATTTAGGCCTATCCGTCAGTCTTACGCCTGTTTAAGTATTTGTGCGTTCAAACTAAAGACCACAATTTTCAATATATTTTGATGCGATTGCGAACATGATATTTTGGCATACAGCCCGAACTCTTCAAAGTGGCATGGATCTAAATGCGTTGAGGAGATGGATCGTTTTGTGAATATCTCCCTATAGATATAGTTCTTACAAGAAATAGGCCTTTATATGGCAGCAAAGTTGAATGTAAAGATTTATCTTATAATTTGAAAATTGGTCAAAATGGTGATTGGAGGTAAATTTAATCAAACTCCCTTAAAATATCGGAAACCATCATCTGTATTTCGACAAATTTCATTAAAATATCTCGCAAATGGTGACCTGTACGTTGGATACAGAAATAGGTAGTCACATATGTCGTTTGTAGCTAGAAGCAATAGGATTTTCACACAAAAATTGTTATGTTTCATCGATGTCTACGTACCTGTTGAAGAAGTATTTATATTGGATGTATCTAAATCCTTCGGAGACACATGCGATAGTGACAGTGGTGTACTAGGGTTACTATTTAATGAGTTTGTGGTATTACGGCCCCGTGTAGAAAGTCCAGCGGCTGTGCTTTGATTTATAGCAGAGGGAGAGCCCTCCTGGGAGTAACTAATTTTTGGTTGTAGGCTAGTATTAGCACTGTTTGATGTTGCGCCCGTTGTTGTACACGTGGAAGTAGCAGGGGTAGCAGCTACAGACGATGCGGATACGTCTATATTGGGTGAATTTGTTGGAACTCCCATGACACCACCGGATATTCGTGGAGACGGCAAAGATAGATTTGATGTAGGATTGTGAGGACTCGATGGTGATTGGGATGTAATAGGTACTGATGCAGGACGCTGAGTGCAATGATAAGGAGGAGGAGGACCAGGACGATTATTTTGCGCGTTAGTGGACACACATGCAGTCGTTGTATTCGGCCGTGAAGTCAAGTTCATGCTAACTGGATTGGCGCGCGTTGATGGATTTGATAACGTGTTACAAGTTAAATCAGGCACGTTGCCCTTCAGTCGTTCTTCGTAGAAGGGTTGCTGTAATTTACTCCATTCAATTTGCGGTATAGAGCCTGTTTGAACCATTTCCGAATGAGCGTTAACCATGTGTTTGCTAGTGTCGTTAACTGATGAAAAATTCTGCCCGAAACTCGTCAATAGATCGCTATTGTTGGACATAGCTCCTCCGTTCGGATCATTAATATCATTGGCGCTCACTGAACAGACCATAGAATTATTAACAATATTAGATGCAGAGCTACCAGTAATAATTGGCACCGAATTTTTTTTTATCATATTACCAGTTGTCATGCTGATTGTTGGATTAGCTGGTATGGAACTGCCTGACATATTGGTTATCATATTAATATTTGAACTCATTGAACTTAGAATGCTGTCCATATTAGAATGATTGTTCATTTGCATACTCTTTGGGCCCTTACTTGGACCACTACAACCTGTTATAATTGGCACGTCACCAGTATTAAGCATATCAGTTGATAATAGCACATCTTGACCCAAACCGGTTATAGGATCCGAATTACAATTAGTGACTTTTCCATGAGTTATCATATTTGATTGCACACTGCGAACCGTGGGACCTATTTTATTACCTAATTGACCAGTAGGACCGGATAATGCCAACATTGAGTTCGCCGACAAATTTCCTGTTGCAGCATCCACCGAAACTTTTCCTAATTGACTTCCCGTCATGTCAGTACGAAACTCGTTACTACCATTTTCAGGAAATAAAAACTGATTCATTTTTTTCAATTTAGCTAGTTGCTCTTCTCGATGCTGCCTCTGTTGCGGTGTTAAATTTTCATCTGGAACTTTTACCCCTTGCAAAGACGGTATAGCGTTGTTGTCAACTTCTGACGAACCCAATTTACTACCAGCATCGACGCTCTCCAAAATTTTTATAGCATTGTTCTCTGTAGATGTATCGATTCCACTACTTCGGTTTTGATCCCAACATAGTACGTCATTTTCATCGCCAGTGAGCGCATTCATTTCTAAATATATATAGCTGTTAAACATTAAAATAAAGTAAAAATTTAAACAAGATATACCCGATTTGTGCGGCATTTTTGTTATAGTATTTAACCAAGATTGAGTTCCGACGCCAATACTCCCACTTGACATGTTACATATATTCAAAGTATTTTGTCGCTGAAGTTTTGTCATTTTCATCGAATTCTTAAGAAAGAAATCTTCCAGGAAACTCTTTGTAGCTGGCTGCGTACAATGATATGCAATTATAGTAGGACATAGTCCAGTAAGAACTGCTTCAGCCCCTTTGTTAGCCAATTGTGTCGAGAAAACGAATATATGATTTTGCTGCTGCATGTAATCAAGGCAACTGCCACCCATCATACTGCTGCCACTGGTATTCGTATTTGCGTTAAAGGTGTGAATAGAGTTATGCGACATTGGCGTTGTTGGTGCATTGTTTATTACAATTGATTCGGAACAATAATCATTAGCTTTGGTAACTAACGAATGTGAATTCGCATTTGAAATTGGTAAAAGTTCAAGTCCACCCGCATTTCCATTATTGGCAGAGCAATCGCTATCCTCACCACAACCCGTGTTCGATAAATTTATCATTTTGTCAGAAATACCATTATTTGCAGCAGACTCATTTATTTGAGCTAAAATGAGCACATTCTCAATTAAATTAACACTCCAAGTTATTAAAAGCAACATAAATGTGGACATGCTAAAAAATTTGTTGTAGATTTTGTAGCAAATTGTGGACACTTGAATATTTTTTTTGAATGTATGAAACTATTATTATTTTCGTATAATTTGAATTATTAAGTTATAGTTCTGGCTGTTAAGCTCTCAGGAGATTGCACTTGATTTCGTTTCGCGATTTATCATTTCAGTATAAACTTGTTGATTTGAAGGCATTGTTAGTTTTATATTCGTATATAACGAAAGTATTTCTGATAAGTAAATCAGTAATATAACAGTCCAAAAGCTTATGTCATCATTTCTTCATTTTCTAGATTAAAAACGCCTTGATGAATTGACTATCTATAGTCTGATGTTCTTTGCACGATTTGTAAAGATAATATTGCCTCCTATAATTTAGTGAAAATAAACCTCCATGCCTATACACATCGACGGAGTTATTGGAACTATCAACTATCGCGCTCTAATTTCTATAAAAACGCGAATGTGTTTAGCCTTGATATTGTTCTTGTTTATGAGCTTCAAAAATGCCAGTGTTAAAATCAATACGACGAAACATTTTCTAAATTTTTTAAAACTTTAAAAATAGTATTTCTAGCTAAAACGTTTTCTACTATATTTGTATTCCTTAAGGCTAGTGGTGAAATAAAAAATTAAATTAAACCATATGCTTTTCTATCAACATATTTAGATATAACTTTGCTCGTCCATGAAATTTGTAATCAAGCGTGATAAAGTTTTTACAAGGAAAGTATTGTTTTTCTAGTTTTTATAACTTCGCAAAATTTTCCGAATTATCCTATCTAGCTCAATGGCTATTTAATTTTTATTTAAATGTAATAATAACATATAAGACTTAATCGGAGTTTCCCTTTTAAGTCAAAAAGCTAACAATTCTTGAAAAATAACAAACATGCATATGGATAAATCAACCCAGATCTTTCCGCTGGTCAAAAATGTATACAATTTGCAGAGCTCCATAGAAATTTACAATTTTTTTCGTTTTGCCATATCAGCTTTTTGTTTTTATTATTATTATTTAGGTGAAAAATTTTTCTAATAATGCCAATTTCTTTTAGATATATATTTCCATTTTAACAACCATTTATAAATGCATTAGATCAGATAACAAATGGTACTTGTTCGATATCGAAAAAAAACTTCCAAAGTCAATAATTTCCGCGACTAATCAACCAGCCATCAGCTAAAAAAGCATTATTTGCAGAAAGTGGCATCGTCTATCAAAATTTCGTATTATTTGATAATTTGTTTATAGCATAGTATTGATTCTCTCATATCTTCCAACCAATGAAAAAATACGTATGTTGCAGTTAAACATCACTTTTTTATGTTGGAAATACTACTTAAACCCAATATTGGTGTGAGACATGTTGTGGCAACTTTTTTGCGTTCAAAAAAACAATCTGTCAATGAGTCCCTGTTTTTAAACAAATATCCCACAAATTTTTGTTGATAATCGATAAAAGAAGAAGTGTCTGACATCCTAAAGATAGTAAAGCACACTCTACGTTTTGGATGAAAATTTGGGGACGAAAATCTGATTTTACTCGCTGCGGAACAAGAACTCTGATTGAGTTGATGGTCACGATAGCAAATTTGATGAATTGTATTCTCCAACTCTCACACGTAGCAACTGTTTATGTAATTTTAAATGTAGAGAAAATGCCCTAGGGAAAAAGGTTTGGGTATAATAAAGGAGTCATTGCGGAAGGTGGAGTGCATCTTAGGGGTTTGAGCAAATTTATAAAAAGGAAACGAAGAAAAACTTTAGAGAAGTGCGATTTATCATTATTGAACAAGGCTGAATTGATGAATAAGGTCGGATTTTGCAGAAAAAAATTATTTTCATACGTAATCCCGAGTATTATTGATTGATGTATTATGTATATATACATGTATACATATATACATATATATATATATACATGTATACATATATACATATATATATATATACATGTATACATATATCATATATATATATACATATATATATATATACATATATATATATATATATATATATATATATATATATATTACATTTTATATTTATGTGAATATATATATATGTGAATATATATTAGTTATGTAAATGTTTCAAATTCACAAAATTATTACTATTAATAGACAGTGTTGAGACCACTTACAGGAAAGTGATGTTCCAGAATTTTCCAAAAGGGACGCATTATGGCTAACGTTTCCTAAAGAACCAAAACCGACTGGTGACATGTTGTTCTCTTCTTTTTTAATGGCGACTCCCTTTTCTTCTTCAGCCGAAGCAATACTTTTTATTCCAGGAGTTGTTGAGGACGAGGACGATGAAAAACTTGTATTAGAGCTTGAACTTGAAATAGAGCTCGAACTGGAAATGGAGCCGTTGGATTTTTCTGCAAATTAAAAGTTATGAAAATAACAAGTTAGTAATTCTAAAGGTTCACCACAAAAATTTAATTTAACAGATAAGTAAGCATCCGCTAGAAAAGGAGCCCGTAAAAATATACGAATAACTTGGCATTGTATACGTTTACATGAATAACCGTTTATTTTCAACAGGATAGTGTCGATTTTGGTTTAATAATAGGTTATTTATTAGTATTGTAAAATTAGCAAATCTCGATTTCAACAATAAGTATCCATTACTTTGTTTTACCCTAAAAATTAAAGTTATAGTTTTTATGGAGAAAATTAAGAATTAGTAGTTAGACATACGTTTTTACTTTTCTCATTCCGGAACTCTAACGAATACACATTTCAAACACTTGATGTTTCCGCAAAAAAAAAAAAAAATTGAATAAATAAATATTACTATATAGGACCGAAATTTAGCACTAGATTTATGGAACCTGCCTGGGTTTGTGATTTCCACCTCAAAAATTCTGCATAAGGAAGTAGATATCTTCAGTTCTTTGTTTGTTATGTATTCGTTTTTAATGATTTACTGCAGCAAATATACATGTCCACTTTTTTATGGGACACGCTTACTTTTCAGATGTGGTACACCTATTTCTATTGAAATTCGTCCGATCGACGGGTATATCTGTGAATCGACATAGTCGCAAAAATAAAGCTAGTTAGTTGAAATTTAGCACAAACACTGTCTGATCGTTTTGGAATAAGTGGATCAAAAATGGATGAAATCTATTCACGTGCACGCTCACAGTGTAGAAAAAGCCAAAATAACCTTAAGAAACTTGGACAATTTTTTTCAATTTTGTTTATAATTTTCGGATATGAAAGCTTGGAAAACTGGTATATAAGTATTTGCTAGAACCACCTGAATGTATGGTACAAAAATTTAAAGCAGTCGATGTGATTGCCTCTCACATTTTCTACGTTGTATCCCCAGTTGAATTCCTTGAAGAAATAGGCTACCTTCTTAGGTTTTGACAATCCTTGAATTCTGCATTTAACACTTCCTACAATTTTATTTTTTGCTAATACCTTCGTTATAATATCCTTTTATTTAACGGCAGCAACAAGTGAATCATTCTTGGCAACTGGATTGCGTCTGACGCTAATGAGATTACGTAGTCGTATGTTCGTTCATTGCTTCAAATATGTGCTTTTCGTAACAAAATTTTACGTTTCTTTTGAAAATGTCAATTTTGCATTCGGATGATTTTGCGTTTGATATCGAAAAAATTTCTATCAGCACTCGATGTTCGAAAAAAAGGTAAACTAACCTCTGGCTAGAGACAGAACGGCTTTAATATATTTTTCGAGATGAGAATACTGCATAGGTACAAGAATTTCGATCTTAGTTATAGACTCAATAAAAAAAGTGGATGTCGGTTTGGAATTTAAATTATATATGTATTACACATCGTTTATAGTTTACAAAATTAATAAAATGTGCTAAGAAAAATACTAATGAACAAATAAAGCACTTACCACGATCTTCTTCTTTAATAATACCCTTTTTTTCGTCATCATTTCCACTGTTATCAAGGATAGGTTGAGGTGTGCTGCTGCTATTTGAATGATCGCTGCCGCTATTATTAGGAGAAGATTCGTTATATTGAATTGAGCAACTGTTAATACTGGCTGAGCTCTTTCTGAGCAAAGACCCTGATGCAATATTAGACGAAGATTCTCGTTCATGACTGGTATTGTTATTAGATTTCTTGATACTTGGATGGTCATCTAAAGGTGTATGTTGACTGTTATTGCTTTCTGCAATAAGTAATAACAATACCAAAGTAGAGGTTTAATAAAAAAAATACGTAACTTAAAATTAATAAAAATAGGAATTGCAGGGACTCTGGAATAACTGCTGCGATTTAATTCAATTTAATACTGAGATATTTCATAGTGGCGCATAAAGAAAGGCGGGCTTCTGAGAGTTTTTTAACGTGAAACTTGAAGGCATTACAAATTGTGATGGAATTAAAGCGATTAAGAATGCTCTATTTAGCCATCTATCGGTTATTTAAAACAAAAAGAGAAAGATCGGATAGCATACGCTCCTTCTTGGAAGTAGAATATGTGAATATCTTCCACTCAGTAAAATCCATGAAAAATTACTTACCGTGGAAAAGACCTAAGAATCCGGAAAATGGGTGCCATGAGTTGAATTAGAGGTAGATGCAGAGCCGTCAATTCGTTCTGCTTCAAAGGGGTCAAAGATGTGATAGGAAATTTGTACATTTACCATGAAACGCGACGAAAAATGAATTGGTTTTGAAAGTTCAAGGACCCGAAGGAAACTTAACATCCGAAAAATCTCTGTGTCTGGTGGAACAACATGGATATGGCACATTACGAGTTATTAAACCTGCTGGAATTAATGTTCTCCAAGACCCATTATTCGTTAAGTGATAAGTGAGGCAGTGTGATAAGTCCGGCTTATGAAGAAGCGAGCTCACATAGTTTCAGCTGTGAAGCTCATAAAAGCCAAAGTCATTAGCCCACAGGTACTTACAAAGGTAACTTAGAACTTCTAAGGTATGCCTTAGAAAGGGAAATGTGTGGAAATGTGATTTTTAAAGGATAGCAAGTCGACGGTCTTCATACACATGTCGATTTATTCGCTATTTATCACATTCTCAGGCAACAACAGGTTTTCTTTTCTTGATTTCTACATTCAATCGACATATATAATATATATATAATAAGGCCATGTCATATTCGCTATTGACATTTTGTCTCTTTTGAAAATAGTCGATAAATATTATACCATGCGCACCCCAGAATACGGACTCCGTAGCCTTGCGAGCATACCCTTGCACACTTTTAACAGGTTTCGGCCGACTGCCAATGTGACGGTGGAGTGTAGTGACGAATTCATGTTTCATCCATCGCCGCATATCGTATAAAAAAATTATTTTTATTTCGCCTAAATAGTTTAAATACGTTCTTATTTTGGCGCTTTCAAGTGTTTAAATCATGGAATCCTTGGTAAAGGCGTAACGAGGGAAAATATATTCATTTTTGGGCAAATGTAGGCAGCTAAAACTTAAGGTATTGGCATAATTAGAAGAATTTGAAATTATCACAACCCAGGACACTGGAAATTATTTCACCTTTTTTTTAGAAATTGCAAGTACTATTTAAAATAAGTTTAATGCAATTTTATTTACAGTCTAAAATGTTAGATTTTTTTATGCCACTTGAATTACACTTTATCTTCCCCTTGGTGTTGTTGTTTGTGAGGTTTACGAGGCAGATTAATTTTGTGTAGGTTTGTATAAAAAAAGCTAATATATTGTTTATTCAAATTTACTAGAAGTTTCAACTAATCCCTCTCTACTTGCATGAATTTTAAAAAGGCCACGCACGAGAATTAAGGTTATATATATGTACAAAGTTGGAAACTCTGAGCGCACATCGGGATGGTGTTATTTTTTTGTGTCTTAACAATTTTGCAAGTTCGAGGATCTGATCGCTCCATTGCTGGCTTTGGGAGCGATACTGCCACGCGAAATTTATTGGTGTTACTAGGAGATGCGGACGAAGTCTTGGAATCAATGGTAGGCTTACTTATTGGTGATGTCGCGACTGCCATATCTAGATTTTCTTATTTAGACAAGAAAAAGATTTTTTGAAAATTTACAAAGAATACGCGACACTGTGTGAAAAGTTTGAGAACATGAAAACTATGTTGTACGAATGTTGGTATCTAAAGCACTCAGCTTCTCCTCAGAATTGTAAAACATCTAGTGCGGTCGTTCCCTTCCGGCTTTTATATCCACTCCTGCTGCTCGTGCTCTTCCTTATCACCAATTATAGAGTTTTTGAACCTTCCATCGTCAAATCCCGTAAAGGCATCGAACTCTCTATCCTTGCCTCCAGATAATATAAACAATTGTTCCGCCGCTAACTTAGGTGCTAATGCTGCTAAGCCCGGCAGAGCCACTTGTACCAGCTATGCTCATGTGACAAAGAAATATGAACAATAATACGTTCTTCTTTAGGCCTAGCACTTCCAGTGCTACACTAGGACAGGGCACTAACTTGGGAAAGCAAGTAGACTCACCCTTTCTATTTTGATGCTTCCTTGACATCAGTATCGCCTCGCAAAGCAACATTTATGTTAAAACTGACACCAGACACCTCATGTAATAATATAAAAATTTTTTTTGCCGCAAAAGTCTCATCCGTTAATCCAAGTCGTATTATTATTTACAAATTATTTCCATCTCAAACTTGAGCCATCTTCACTTTCAAAATTCAAGTTCCAACTGAATATATGGAAATTATGTCAAATAAACTTTTGTGGGCACTAGGGTCTTTAATAAAGGAACTTGCGTTACTATGCAGGCCTCTGAATGTTGTCTGAGTGTGTGTGAAACTGAATGTTTCCGCAAGCCCAGCGATTATTATTATTGTTTGGCAAAATATCATGGGCCTAAACATTCCAATTCACTACTCATCTAAATCCAGTGAACACAAAATTTTCCTGTTTGGCTTTTACTGAAATCTGATTATGGCCTAATCTGCATTCGTCAGCACATTTTTGAAACACTTTCTATGTTTTTAGAAAAGATTGACTGGATCGTACAGGTGGTAGTGTTCTAATTGACATATCAATCGTATTTCCGTCCTATTTACTTGAATTTCCAAGCTCTGCTAACGTTGAATTTATTTCAGAAAATCACGCATTACAAGGTCTGAAGTCACGAAATTATAATTGTGCGCCAAGGCTTGATGGCTTTCCACAATGTATACTCACATAATGCTCTGGTGAACTGTGATGTTATCGCAAACATTTTTAATCTTTGTGGGAAAATAGGTATTTTTACCTTGTTAGTTTCCTTATTCCACTTTATAAAGGCGTTGAGTTGCTTACCCAAATTTTTAGAATGAATTGTCAGCCAGCAATCAGCTTTTGCTTTCATATCTTCTACTTCTCCATTTCAGCGTAGCTTTCTAAGAGGATGATCAACCATTACAAATCTTGTAAAGATTACTTCTGTTGTTTTCAAGGTTTTCTCTAGTCGGTTTCGCACGGATGGCGTATATGTAGATTTTAGTAGAGCTTTTGACCTAGTTAGTCATAAATTATTGTGTTTTAAACTTCAGGCGTCGTCCTTTCTCCTTCCCTCTTATTGAAGTGGATAAGCTGGTTATTTTCATAACAACAAGTCATTCAAAGTACTATTTAAGTTCATCACATCTGAGGAATTTCACGTGACATTAGGTGACCTTCACGGCAGGCACGTCCCTTTCCAACTATGCTATACTTCACACATTTCCACTTAGTTCGTAAGTGCAATCATGTTTATTGTGCACTAATGATTTTAAACTGTTTTTTCATTTACTTTGGACTCTTATCTTCTTCACTTAGGTAATTTGATAAACTAGCGTTCGTTAGACTTTACGAAATCAAATTTAAGAAATTCGAGAAGCTTTCCTTCAGAAAGAGAAATGCATTCACTGTTGACAATTGTACATTCGTTCATAGATTTAGGGGTCTTATTCGAACAAAGACTACGTTTTAATATGGACATTGAACTTTCGTTAAATTAATCTAGGTCAGCGCTAGGTTTTATTAAACGGAGGTTCAAACAGCTTGACAATCCATATGTTACAAGAAGGCCATGCAGCCTTCTTCCTTTCTACACGTGCTAAGTAGACGTAGTAGGCTCCGTTCAAAAGCAATCCTTGCTCTATGGCCTTAGGAATTGCGGTAGGGAACCGCTTGTTTTCTTTCCTCTTTATAAAAATAGTTTGCTTTTGTTTGCATTACCATCATTTGAGAAACGTGGATTTATCCTTAGTGTTTCCTTCTTAATTATGTTAATAAATGGTTGACCCACCGAATATAGGTGAAGTTTAAATTGTAGATAAATTTGAAAAAATCCATAAATAAGTAAGATTTTGGGTATCATTCAAACAAGATACTATACTCTGCTCAAGTTTTTTAAACAAATCTGTCTGATTAATTAACATTAAGCCCCTGAAAAGAGGAAGTCCGTGGGAGCGTTTTCTATTAGCTGGTGGTGTTGTTATAGTTAAAATGTAATGGGAACAATAGACGTAGCGAGTATAAAAGACACTTTGTCAATATTAACATATATGTATCATATACGTAAATTGCCTCAACAGTTTACGATTTGAACATGAAGGTACCTGCGTTGACAAGTACTCACCAACCGCTTTGAACACACAGTTGTTATTTAACACTTGTTTGAGTCAGTTGTCGTTAGTGTTTTTGGGACGTCGCTAAGTTTGGTTTTGTTTTTCAAAAGCAATGTGCCTACATAAGGTAAGGAAAAGATTCGGACCAGTGAAATTTTTGGTATTTGAAACGACATGCGACCGTACCAGCTTGAATAACGATAAAGGTTTAGAACGGCTTAATATTATAACCGCTGACGAAGAGTATCCCTCAAGTTCAGAAAATGATGTTGTACGGACGTCGAAATGGGATGAGAGCAGTAATAGAAGCAATGAACTCTTTCAAAAAACGTATTTGGCACATATTGTATCAAGATTTAGATATGGGAAAGCCGACCACATGATGGAAGTTGCGTTTGCTCATAGCATAAAAACACAGCGTAGCACGGCGATGGCTGCCAGCACAAATCGTATATGTATAAATTCAATTCAAGGCCTATATTTTCCAAAGCTAACCACCAGCCAGTGTTATCTCTTCATACATTTCAAAGCATGCTGTAAGCAAAAAGGAAAGGAGCAAATTAGCTGCACCGAATGCCTGTGAGTGAGAAAAACTATAAACAACAATCCATCGAAATATTCTGAATATACGATTATCGATGGCAACTTCTATAGACATTTTCCCAGATCACTGAGTGACGGAGATGACCTGTGGAAACACTGCTCAACAAGACCGTTACGATCAAGCGTGCTACAAAAGAATCACGGCGACGTTAGAGACAAGCATGGGAATTCGACAGACGATGCAAAGAATTAACCGTTACTACCGTTGGCCACAAAAGGTACGTTTCATTAATCGATACTTCCATAAACGTACATATTATCAGAACGTGGGAAATAACCAATATCAGAATAATCATACCAACTGGCTACACCATGTTGTTAGAACATTGCGTCGAGTTATTGCTATTGAAAAAGACCTAACCAGCGCTTTCTGAGAACGCATAGTACCACCCGTTGCGGGACACAATACATTATGTGTTTCTAGAAGTAACTTCACCTTAGAGGCGTTGATCATCAATTAATGGCTTCACAAACACCATTAACAAAAGCCAGCGGAACACATAAACAGCACTGTGACGACTACAGCCGCGCGGCTCTGCAAAGGAGATCGCTCCCAAATGGACAAGCATCTTTTCAAGATATCGTTAAAGCACAGAGCTTTCACCGATCTATTTAACTCCAGGTTCGAAGTTCTAACTACCAAACCCCCTGTTTGGTGTAATAGAGCCTAACTAAGACCCGCTGCGCAGAAATTGAAATGACCGAAACCGAAATTCGCAAAGCTTATTAGAATCAGTGAAATGGAACCTGGAGGAGGTATCCCAGGAGTAGCGAGAATGTTACAACCTACGCCGCAAAAACTATGAATCAAAAATATGGTGCTAGTGAAATACTATCCTCTATCTATAGCCGTAGAACAGTTCACAGCCAAATTCGCTCTACTCTTTGTGGAACTATTTTCAGTCAGCCGATTCACCTCGCCTATAATACTCCAGTTTAAAAACAACAACAAACAAAATAAAAGTCGAAAGTTAAAAGAAAAATTTTAGTGAATTCCAAAAACAAACGTCCGATGACCCGCCCGACGTACGCATCGCGTATTTTGAATAGCAGTCTGTGATTCATTAGAATCCGGAAAATATTATGCTTTATAATAGGATTACTTACCACCGCTCATGTCGCCCGTGCATGAGCTTGTTCTGAGAAAAACAAAAATATTGGGCAACTCTGTATGATAGTTAATAAGAAAGAGAAATGCCAACGGAGGACACGTAATAAAGCAAAATGCGTTCTTAGTCTAAGTAATAACTTCACAGTTACAATAGAGAAAAATTCCTAGGAAAACTTTATGCTAAAGTTTGTTAAATTCGGCAACTCTGCACGCGTTGTCGTCGTACTGTTCTATTTTGTGCGAAGAAATTTTGCAATTTATTTTTCTTATCTTATTGCTTCGTTGCTTTATACATGTTTAAAAAATACTTAATTATAACGTAGAAAAGTGTTGTAATTAATTAAATTATATTGATTGTTTTGTTGTGATATTCGTTTTAATTTTTGCGATCAGCACTTGTACTCTCCGTTATAAATCACTGGGTTGTTTTTTCTACTTTCTTTGCGTGTTTACAGTTTTTTCTCTAGGCTTCATCTTTATTTACTATGTCTTTAGTAATGCGAAGTTTACGTTTAACGCGATGCAGTCTTTGATTCTTCGAAGGGTTTACGTTGGTCAAGTCCCAACTGTAGGAAGCGGGATACTGACTTTTGTAAGCTGTTCATGGAGACAAGAATTGAGTTCTCTGAACTAAGCAAAAATTCCGTTACCTTGTGTGGGAACTTTGAAAAAATCAAATCAGTGTTCAATGAATGTCGTTATCTAGAGCACCCACCTTCTTCCATAGCCAGTACAAGGCCGATTGAAAGTGTAGCGTGTGGTATCTCCTCCACTTAGTGCCATTCAGGCTACTTAGTTTACTGTTCGAGCGTGTCTGCTGATCATCATGCTGAGAAAGTTGCACAACCTCCACGTGCAAATGTGATCACCCCGTCCATATTCTCGCAAACTCAAAATTCTCTACCTGCAAATCCTATGCCGTCTGCTTGAGGGCAGTACCCCCAGGGAAGCAATATTCGTGTCAACAGTGCCGCCTAACACCTCTGTGGATGACAGAAAAAAAAAATTGTCTTGCCGCAAAAGTCCCATTCGTCAATGTGAAGCGTGTAAACAGTTTCAAACTGGTCCCGTCTCAGCATAGAGCTGTTTAAGGTGTCCATTCACAACAAACCATTATGGCCACTTGGATACTAAATGAAGGAATTCATTCATCGGGATCGTCCGCGTAATACTAATTCGGTAGTTTGTCCACCTTCAAAAAACTAAATGTTTTTTCAGGCCCAGTAACTTTCATTCACAAAATGTTAGGCGCTTAACTCAAACATTCTCTCTACTTTCCTAAATTCAGTGAGCAGCGAGTCTTCCTGTTTTGGCTTCACTGAACCTT
>KK500117.1:114559-229252 GCA_000688715.1 Glossina pallidipes
GATAGAACTATTGTGTTTTTCAATGAATTATTTGATCGCAATTTACTTCAATACAATCGTACTCATAACTGTAATGGCAGACTGGTTGATTTTAATTTACCTGAGGATTCGTATCGTCTAGCAATTTGTATTTCCTTTTATTACAGGCATGATGAACCGTTGCACCATTCTACCGTGCAAAATCCAACTTCCGTCAATAAATATTATGATTTTAATCAAACTAATATTTTACTGCCTAAATCTCATTTTTCACACATTATGCTTGTAAATTTTGAAACCTTATTGTCTTCGTTCTATAATATATTAAAACTAGCTATTTCTACATTCGTTGCGATCAAGCAACCTCGCCCTCGGAGCATGTGCCCGCCATGGATTAACAAGACAATTAAACACTGCACTAATAGGAAAAACAAACTTTTCAAAAAATTTACGAAAACTGGATCTGTTTACGACTATTTTGCATATTCTGCACCAAAGAATAGATTTTTTTACCTCAATCACCAATATTATTGCACATACTTTCAGTTGACAAAATCCTCAAATTGTTGATCCTACTTTTTTTTATAAATTTGTCAACTCCGAAAGAAAAATTTCCGTATATCCCTCGCATGTTTTTCTCAATGGCTCTGAGTCCCGTGATGATATTGAAACCTCGAATCTCTGTGATGAATGCTTCCAACGCCTAATTACGATGTCAACTATCTGTATCCGATATCTAGCTCGGTTTTCATTCCTAACTTGGTCATTTCAGAAAATGATGTTTTGGATAGTTTAAGGTCTATAAAATATATTTCTATGCCTGGACCTGACAGGATCCCATCATGTACACTTAAAACATGCTTTGTCGAACTATGTGGTGTTATTTCAATGATATTTAATGAGTCCTTGAAATTAGGTCATTTGCCTTTGTGTTGTAAGAATAGTTTCCTTATTCCGATCCACAAATATGAAAACAGAGACTACGTTGAGAACTATTGTCAAATCGAATGTCTTGTTTATTGTTTGAGAGCATCGTTACTCAGCATTCGTAGGAACAGCTTTATAAGAGAAGATTAAAGAAATTGGCGCTTCCGATACAAATCTTTCACATCAATTCCCAATGCTGAGGTAGTATTACTGAAAAATTTTTGTCGCGCACTTCTGAAAACTGCAATTATTTCTCGTATAACGAGATTTCAAAATAAGACGTTGTATGGGAGGTGGTCCGATCCCATTTTCATTAAGCTTCGTTCTTGGACGAAATTACGTGAAGATACCAAAATTCGCCAAATTACGGCTTGTAGCTTGAACATAAAACTCAGGCGGACAGGCAGGTAGACAAGCTCAGATCTATTCAGAAAATGATCCTGAATTGATGGGTATAAACTTGCTTCATCCTAGACCGCAAATGGTGTAGATTGTAACAAAAGAATGAAAATGTAGGCTTACTGATTGTATTCGAAGGCAGCTTTTCTTCCGGCAAATATTTACCGTCTTAAGTTTGTGGAAAAGGTGGTAAGATTTATAACCTTGATGATCGCACTATGCGTGCGCTTTTTAATAGTAGTATCAGTTGAGCAATTTCTAATCGATATGAAATTGTTTTGAGAAGGTTGTTCAGTCGTTTGACTCTTAAACATCAAACCGATAATGGCAATCTCGCAAGCGGTTCGAAAGGCTATGATTAATGAAGCGGATATGGTAGAATAATTTACTGTGGGCATGGAGTACTACACATTGGGATCATGTGCACAGTAAACCATTTTGAAAATAAAAGTATGATGTCAGAGCCATTTCATGCTATCAGTGCAGTGAAAGTTAAGCAAGGTCGGCAAGATGATGATGGTAGGAGTATCGAAGAGATGAGATGCGTCTATTGCAAGGCACTTGGCCAATACCCTATTCAAAACGGTGAAACCGGTATCTGATATATGTGCGGCGAGGTAGATCACGTGGCTACAATACGTTACAACACAGGACATGCTACAGTGTGTGTCCATAGAGATGAAGTATAAAAGCGAATATGTAAGAAATTTATGTTGTATGTTGTTATTCAGGTATGCAATCGGGTAAAAGGCATTAACTGGTACCGGCAACTCATTTAGCTTGTATGCCAGAAATTTTTGTTTTCGGTAATACGAATTTCGGATACCATGATTTAAGTAGGAGCTAACTGAATATTTTAGGTGAAGTGAAATTTAAAATATCGTTTAATAATGAGTATATTGAATTGAAACGGTTTATTGCTTCCTTAAGATTTAAGAAAACGATTTTTTAAGAAAAGCTAACTTTCCCATATATTATTCTCCAAAACAGACGGGTGATTTCCAATATAAACATCGCAGGTAGCTTTGAACTGGAGATATTGGCTATTACTTATGCTTAGTAGTGGATGGTAAATCATTTACATTGGCAACGAATCAGAAAGAAACTAACCAGAAAAGTTAACGGATCTCAATTTGCAAAGCTTATTGTTATAGCACCGTAACGGCGAAAGGATGCCACACGTCGACGCCCTAAGCAGAAACACGAATATTTTGGTTTTAGAGGAGATATACGTTCAAGCAGAATTTATTTATTTGCCAGCACATGTATGAGGGTATTATAAAGGTAAGGTGCAATTGAAAAACGTTGAGAATAAGTTCTAGGAGATGGCAAAATATTCTCCCAGACCATATAGGAAGCCAATCGAATTAAATATATTGTGTTATGTGCCAGAGAGTACGGAATCGGTTATTCCACGGATGCACCATGACGATATGTGAGGTTTCGAAAATAATACTCAGATCTCATTGGTTTCCTGGATTTAGATACAAGGTCAGAAGGCATATTGTTATTTGTTTAAAGTGCATAGCGCGTTTTTCGAAAGAAAACAAGATTGAAAGATCGTGCTTGTATTCATTAAGTGGGTAATAATGATGATAACGTTGAAGGGTTTTGTGGATATAAAGACCCCTATAAGATTATTAAAGTTATCCAAAATGATAAAAAAGTGCTTATGGATTTGATTGCGTCTCAGATAAATCAGATTCGCTACGAAAAAATATGGGAAGCGGCTAATATTAAACCATTCTTGGTCGTTTCACGGCCGAAATGTTACCGTCCAGAGATGTATGTCTGAGTTTATCTAGTCGGTGCACTGATACGTCTGAACCAACTTCTCCCAGAGGTGGAACAAGGGAAGACCGCTGGACCCCCGAATGACCGTTTATCCCTCGGGAGAGTTTATTAGCACTCAAAAAGAGGTGGTAGGTGCCATAAAAATCCGGCGCTCTCACACATAGTTCAAAATTCTGGTGAAGTTTGAAGTCAGCCGTAAGCAACTTGGGGACCGACGATGCTGAGTGACAGAACAGGGATGGCGTGTTTCGAAGCCAGATATTCCGGCTTCCAATAAGAGGCAAAATGTTGGTAACAAAAATATGATAAGCGGCGTGCACAGTTGCAGGAACTATGCTTTTGATTTGTTTGTGTTGCGAAAAACAATATTCATAAGTGAAGATTTAGTTGCGTTAAGTAGCCGAAAACTAAGAATTGGTTTGCGCGAAGTCGATGTTGATACAATATTAAATAAAGATTTATTATATGCGGGACAATTACCACGCATCTAAAAAAAATTAAAGAAAAATTAAGAAAATTTAATATAAATAGCATATATAAAATAACCAGTAATCAACAAAGTGGTTGTGTAAGTGGACGTTAAATTAAGGTGCGTCTAAATCCGCTTTTCTTAATAAACTACGTTTCACGGAAGTTCTAAAATACATATATATAAAATTTTTTGGGAAGAGACCCTGGCAGTCGCTCGGCTACATGGAACTATGGAAATCGAAATGGTAGAGAGCTGTTGAACTGATTATATCGTTATTGATACAGAGTACGTTGGTAAATAAAGTTCAATTTTCTGTTACACAAAGGTGATTTTGACGTCAATGGCAAAGAGCGGTCAGAAGACCAAAAATGTTCGAACACCACGAATTGATGTGAAATTATAGAATAGCAGTTGCGAATTTCTTCAGCGTGTAACTGGATTTGCACAACCCTCCTATGTTAAAAATTGTTGGAACGAATCAATATGTAGCAGAAAAGACGTTTGGCCATGGTCACAACTACTAACGAGATATACAAGTATATGCGAATTAACTAGTTGAGACGCATCATCCATGCAGTAGTTACAGAAGTAATTAAATAAAGAATTTATTAACAAAGTATGCTCCTAAGAAAATGGTTCGCATTTCGGGTATTAATTTGTGTTGGTATAATGTCATTGTGGCCCAGATCCACAGTGGAGCCATCAATGTTGCCAAACAGTACAACTTTATCATAATAAAAGTTGAAATATTTTCTTTTGAATCGAATAATTTACGTAGTAAATTGCAGTAGGATTGCTGTATTTCGTGTACATATATATTTGCCAGAGGATGGGTATTTGGTACTATTTTCCGTAGATTTGCCACAGTCGTCAATTTAAGAAAGTAAATTGAAATTTGACAAATATATATTTTGACCGATTAAGAAGAAAAAACTACAAAACAACCGTGATTCGCTCATACTCAGGTTTATAACAGAAAAAAGGCCTTCAGATGGATAGAATAGACGATATAAACATCTCCATCTACATAATAATCATAAACACTGAAGAAAGTAAATAGCAAGATCTATGAAAAGGAAACGATAGCGAACAAACTAGAGAAGCTACAAAATTATACGGGGAGGATCAATACAGTGAAAGAAGCAATACAAGTAATAGATAAACAAGATCTACTTAACAAAATACTTTTACTCCAACACAAATACAATGAAGCCAGATGAGGAAATTTTAGCAATAGAAACCTCTAACAAAGGAATTGCACTCAAAATTTCCTTCAATATAGAAATCGCTTCTGAATCAAAACTATAAAGAGCTCAACGCCTTTTTAAAAATATCACAACTAGTATACAACACATTAAACTCAAGAGAAAAATACAACCATTACAGAGTATTTTTTACTGCAAATTAAATTCCAATGTGCAAGCGACACTAATACCAAACAATCTCCCGGCAACACTAGAGGGGCTAAAAACCCAAATTCAAATCAAAAATATAAATCATATAAAACCATATAACAACTACGTTCTACACTTACCCGAACTGCACAAAAACGTAGCATAACGAGCTGCAAGGACTAGATATTAAATATCATTGCAGAACGCAATAATTTGTCACTGAAAAGAACTAAGTCGTAATGCTGCCTCCGTACAAAAAAGAATTCATCACAAACATCAATGACACTTATGCATTGACCATTTTTAAGAATGGACTTGTTGACTGCATTAAGTTCACTATATCTGCCGCCCAGCCGCAAAATATGTTTAGAGCAATCGATATTGGCCTAGCAAAAGCTGGGCCGGCTAAGATTATTATGAAAAAAATTGTCAAAAATTAACTTCGATCATTTAGTTATTTTTATTTGAAGGTGCAAATAAACTACATATTTAGGTTAGAAAATGAACAAATAAGCGAAAACCATTCGTTTGGGACAGATTTGAACAAAAGTTAAGTGAATTTTTGATTTAAAAAATTCTTAATTCCGCCATCATAAACATATCGCAAGTCTCCGCTATCTTAATTTTTTGTGCAAATCGCCAGTAAGACTTTATAAATCGATTTCGTTCGTTTGCTTATTAAAAAGGGCAAACGAAATACTGTAGTGTGACTGCATATCGTTGCAACTACGCGTTCACTTAAAGTGTGACATATCGAAATCGTAAACAAAAATCGAATAACAAAATAGAAACAACAAAGTGTAACATACTTCAAAACGCTTCGAATTGCATTTTTTAATAATAACCCAATTGTAAACAACAAAACAGTTGTTTGCTTTTTGCTTATTTGCACATACGCACATTAATTTACATTTTTTTTATCGCACGTTAGTCAATCGGGTTGTAAAGAATAAATCACAAAAGATATTAAATAAAACACATAGTCTTTTCTGTTTTTCTTATTTCTAATTTTTTTCAATATTCGCAAAATAAATTATGCAAAAAAGCTTGCATACAGCATAATTAAATCTCACCTTCTTTATACCCTACATTAACTTTGCTACGAGGGTACATTAAGTTTGTAGATAAAAGGACTTGAGAGAGACTCATTTTTTATTATACCCATGGATTCCGAATTAGCCTCTGAATTTATCTAAACCTGTTTGTTCGTCCGTCATCTTTGTTTTCTGGTATTCAACTTCCAGATTTCATGAAATTTGGCGCATCGACATGTTGTCGCCCGAGGACCAACGATGTTGGAAAGGCTTTGCATTGGACCGCTTTTTCAATCACATACAATGCTTTATTTTTAAAAAATCGTTGCATGAACCTTAGTTGGTTAGTGCAGGATATTTATTTGAGTTGTAGATTAGTGTAGGAGATTTAATAACGGATCCTAGCCCGTTATAGTATTTTTATTTGTGTATTTTCGAAGATGTCATCATAAAACTACCAAGTATAAATTCAAAATCGATGTTCAAATTCAATAGTCATATGCATTGTTTGTCTCGTGCTCTTGCCATTACTACTATTATGCTTTTGCACCCATTTGTATAGTTTATCAGAACTGATCCATATACCAAAGTACAGGGTATAGAACTCCAGATGGCTTCAAGGTAGATCCATTTTTTATTGTATTTCTTACCAAAAGGTTTCATGCTCTGTATGTTATGATGAGAATTGGTAACAATTTAGCAAAAAAAATTAACGGTAGGGAGTTTGGATCACGTAGATATAATTTTTAGACTTCAAGGGTTATTGTAAGGAATATGATGAAAAACAAGTCGTTATGTGGAGAGAAAGTCTAATTATTAGTTTGCTGTCACGGAAACTAAAAAATAATAAAATTCTTAGGATGCAAATTAGATCTGCCTTGGTTGTGTCGTGAATAATTGTGAAATTAACTGAACTGAAGGAGATTCAGAGTAGAGAATTATTCCTTTCGAAAGAAAGCCTAGATCGTCACAATTTGGGACAGAAGAAAATAAAATCGTCAAGTTGCATCAAAGACAAGAAGTGCTGAGTATCATGATAGCAGTGATTTTATAAGCAGAAGCGAAGCAGTGGCATGAATGTGCAAGTGCTTATATAAAATTCGTCACATGGAATAAGCATACGGCAAAGGATAACGAGTCAAATGGGAGGCCTATAGCCAAGTACAGAACGAGAGGATACATTATAGACTTAACGGACGGACATGCAGTGGACAAACAAATTACAGAGGACCGATAATAAACGGATGTCGGATCTCTAACGAACGAATACTGGACAAACAGTAACGACCTATATATAACAGTTTCTTTTATCTCTATTTTGCTTTAGTATTTAACTTAGTTTTTTCTCGTTAGGTGAGCCGAACTAAGACAAGGCAAGAGCAAAACCTCCACCATATTATATTGCGATTTCATGGAATGATTTACATAAATTTTTAAGGAGTGAACTGAAGATTAAAAGTACGTAAAAATTTAAATATTTTAGGTAATCTTGATACAGAATGGTTAGTTCTGTGCAAGTGTGCTTGTTAGTTTTTAAGCTGGTTTACAAACTTCAGGAAGAAATAATAAACAACACATTAAGATTTGACAGGTTGAATAATTCTGCAGAAATTTGCTTAAAATTTCCCCCTGGCCTTTTTCTGCGAACAGACTTGGACTCGGGTCTAATCGAGATTACAAAAGCCATTAAGATTAAAAATAACATCAGCAGGAATAAGAACAACATTAGCAGCGACCGTACGCAACATTAAACAGCCGTGGAATGAAGAGTACGTTCAGCAGACTTGTAACTGCATGGGGCACAAGATTTGATCGCTATGGTATCATTTGGCTTTGTGAGCGGTTTGGGCAGAATGGAAGGAAACTTAGTCATCTTCTACGATTTAAAAATCAGCTTCACGGCAATGGGAACGGATCCTGCAGCTCTACGTGATAAGTCACTTACTATGCAACCATTCGTAACTGTATCTGATGGATTCAAAGCTTACACGACGTGGCTCAAAAATTTCAATTACTCAAAATTATGAATTCCAATTTATTCGAAAAAATCTCCGAATTCACTAGCTAAGCGAGCCACTGCATGTCAGAAATATGATGATAAATGTGATTGTCGATGAATCTTCCACTTTTCTGACCTGAAGTGTTGCGTTACATGCTTCTGTTCTGTCGGTTGTTGTTACTAAGTCGTTATGTCATAACGGGCATAATTGCGGCTAGTATGGCAACTATTATAATAACTAACTGTATTCTTGCTTTAAAAATAGTGAAATCCCTAGTATGTCCACGTCTGTAAACACAGATTAGAATTAGAAAAGTCAACTTGTCTACTTTAATGTAACAATTTCACAAAGATTTTGTGACCTTTTTTCCTGACTTTTTGTTTAAAGTTGTTTTTACAGTAGAGTTTATCCATCCCAGTTAATAGCTTAATAGCAGTGATTTCGTTTTCTACAGTAACTATCTTTCCTATTCAAAAAAATAGGAATAATGAAACCAACTAGTTTTGTGCTTTTGCTGTACCAAAATCTACGTGGCCTTTCTGCACTCTATTAAATGTAGCTATTGTCTTTACCTTTACAGAAACGCAGCTTCAGCGAAAGATTCATAACTACACTTTTTTCTTTCGACTTCCATGTGTGTAGACACCATAGACTTCACGGAAGAAGTGGCGAGCTACTCACTGCGGTTCACGATGCCACACCATTCGCGTTTTATATCTATTAGTCTTTATGTTGAGTATATCTGTATCAAAGTGAAGATTAATCATAAGCACCAGCGTGTTTCTTGCTCATTTGTCTTGCCGTTAGCCGACGATAGCACTTACGTAAATCATGTACATTTCACATGTCTCTGCTTGCAGCAGTTTAACTGTATCCAACCCTTAAAGGAAAGAATTTTCGATATTGCCTCCTATACTAGTGCGGATAGTACATTTCGATCCATTTCACCCAATTATTAGATTGTTCGGAAAATCATTTCGTTTTTTTCTCAACAGCGGAATTAATTGCATTTTTGCACAGCCAAGCTGATACTTGATATCGAAACCGCATGCCAGACAAGCCATGCTGCATCGATCTCAACAAGTGGTAATCAGAATGCGCTATGTCTGGGTGCGCCAGAACTTTCCATTGATAACTTTGCGTATGTTAACTAAAATTGCTGGTCTTCGTTCAATTTGTTCAATTGATGTCGGCAGATATCCGCAGTAACAATTTTATTTGGTTTTAGCAGCTCGTAATACGCTACACCTTGCTTCCATGATATGCACAGCAAAACATTATAGCCAAGAATATTGAGCTTCGGTGTCTGCTGAACTAACCCATGACTTTTTGCGCTTGGGATCGTCGTAGCGAATTTAGTTTTCATCGCCAATAAGCGATGTTAAAAGAGTTCGAAATGGCATTTTCAGTTACGTCGCCATTGTCCCTCTTATTGGATCTTTTGCATCGCCTGTGAATGTCTAAAAACAGTTGACTGATCAATTGCTAAGCTATTCGTAAGCTCTTTGATAGCTTCAGCTGGGTTTTCGTCCAATAAGTCTTGAAATTTTTTGTGTTCGAACATTTTTGGTCCTCTGCGCTGCTCTTTACCATTGACATCAAAATTATCGGTTTTAAAACATTAAAACCAAAACTGACATTTGGGATATGACGCAGTAGCATCATCATAAGCTTCCAAAAGTGTGTGACGGATTTCGGTAGCAGATTTCTTCAAATTAACAGCAAAAATAACGGATGTTGAATATACAATTTTGAGCATTCCGAGATTGGCGTCCGTATACACTAAATAAAGCAATAATACTAAAATAAAAGTGTTATTTTATGTAGAGAAATTTCAAAATCACCTAATTTAACCATTGCAAGCACCTATTATTTTAACACCTTATAAAGCAAGGCTTGTTTTTAAAGGGAATTGTCGCCTTATCTGCTACAGAAAGCCGTAAAAAGCAGTAAAATTCGGCATATTATAGTTTTTTACTATCGAGAAAGTAAAAATGGTATTCTAGCAAGAAAAATATTATTAAATACGTATGAAAATATATTGACAGAAGACCAGTGCCAAAACTAGTTTGTAATATTTCACTCCGATAATTTTGATCATCTTCAGTCCCACATCCTAGAAAGTCAGCAGAAGCTGACGAAGATAAAATAAAGAAATTAATTGATGCCAAATAACCACTATAAAAGATTCGTCTTTCATTCTGACAAAACCAAAAAAAGAGCTAATCGAATATTATTACGAATTATTATTATACGAATAATATTATATTATCGTTGCAATATGTATCGTAGTCTTAGGTGGCTACAATTTACTTCTTTCCTCACATAACGTGAAAATGGGCTTATGTTGCTAGGCGCTGATTTTCTTTCTCACGAATATGAATTGAAATATTTGACATAATCGCTGAATAATGGATTCATTAGTTTACTGACAATGAGGATCTCTTAGACGATACATAAATTTGGTCCTGGACGTTATAGTCGCGAAAGACATAAATTTGGTCTTGATGAGTCGGGAGGATAGTCATCATTTTGTTATGAGTTTTTAAATAGTTGGGTAAATTACAGCTCCACTGCGCGCCTTCCAAAACCACTTTCACGTTCAAGAAAGCAAGTTGCAATTTTCTTTCATGAATGTACTATCTCGGATGATTTGGAACTTAGATGATAATGGTGTTGAAAGTTTACTGTCAGTAATTAACAACGCGCTATTTGCTACTGCTTTCATGTCGGGTCCTGTTAAACTTATTTCGATTACACATTATTTATAGGTCTGGTTCTACACACACTTAATGAAAGTGCGCAACAAAAAAGCAGATTGCATAAGAAATTGAGTACACTCGTCGTTCCAACGCTGGATGTGTCTTCAACACATGGAAGAACGTACGTCACATACATCACATCAATCAATAAGTTTCTGGTCTAAAAGGGATATGGCGACAAATCCATATGATTTCTGGATAGTACCAACCTTTAAACGAAATTTTTCAAAATTTTATGACATTTTGCTTGTTAGTTTAGAAGTTAGGGATATTTTAGTCACAATACCCTTCTAAAGTTTAAAACAATGAAAAGGTGTGAATTTCGTGTTGATTAAACGTTATTTTTTGATGAGAAAATATCATTTACAATTAGGGTTGGCAGCATTGCGAGTTTTATTTGTTAAAGAAATAAGTTGGTGGCGGTTTGCTAATTTTAAACGCAGACGTATGAACACCAGTGGTGTTGAACGCTCTAGCCAAGCGAATTCGGTAGTTGCCCCAGAAAATATAAAAAAAGTGCACATCATTTTAGGAACCGTTGCACGAGACTGATGCCTTAATGATATACATGTTGATGATATACAGCAGTCAAATCGGAAAGTTGGATATCGAGGAAGCCGCAAAAAAAAAACGTTAATCATGAAAATTAAGCTTTTTGAAAGGCACCGCAAAATGTCCCAAGCAACAAAACAAAAGTTATATTGAATGAGGCTTTTAAAACACAAAGTATACGTCCACGAGGAATTGAAAAGGGAAGTATACAATATAGACGATGCCGGCCAATGGGTTCGAGATAGAGCCGATACTGTTAATGTAACTATTAAGCAAGGACTTTTAATGTCATATTATAAATATGTAGTTCAAGAAAAAATGGGCCAACAAATGGCCCTCTGACTCGCATACATCGTCTACCTGTACTAATCCTACTTTATTTTGTGTTTGTACCGTTTTCGGAGTATATTTGTGTTGACCTGTCTTATAGGCACAAACACTCCTAGTCTTTATTGCGTTGCTTTAAATAGATTTGTTGGGTTTTGCTTACAATATAATTTAAAATCATTGTTTAGTTTAAAAAAAAAAATTACTACAGTTTTTACTTTTTTTATGAGATGTAAGTATCTATGGGGTACCCGGGATCAATTTCAGGGCTTCTCATACACATTATGGGCCGAAGGAGACCATATGTATGTTCTGCCCGTGCGTTTATTCGCATGAGGGTAAAGTATTTTTTGTTTTAGGTGTAATCGTCTATGGCGTGTCCGTGAGACTAATTTTAAGACCTCCACATCTCCCAAAGCAGCTAGCTCAGCTATGGCACGTACGACAGTCTCTACAGCAATCCTCTCTAAATGAGACTAAAGAGTGGTCATAAAAATAATAAAATCCATAGAGAATAATTATACAAAGGTAGAGGACTTAAAGACAGTAAAATGTTACACAAAAAGTGGCGCCCAAAATGGGACCCGATAGACCTAGATTGTTACATAGCTAAATGAGGATTTGCAGACACAGTTGTTACACATTTTACCAATACAACAGTTTTCTTTGTAGCTTCAACCGAAATCATACTGTGGTTAATATGTCTTACCTTAAGAATCCCCTTGTTGTTTGTTTTAGGGCTCAAATCAACGTAAAATATTTTGAGGGTCTATTTTGTTGCCCTAATTTCAACGTTAGCAATATTATGTATTCAATTATTTATTTATATGTATTCAGAAAACAATATAAAACCCCAAAGGTCAAATTTAATGTATTGAAGCATCTACAGCTTCACACTGAATCGTTAAAGTTTAAACTTAATACTAGGTATATACAAATTATAATATTCTAAACTTCGTCACAAGAGAATAAAAATTCAATAAACAAAAAGGCAATATATAAAGTGTATATATCTTGCATTAATGAATAAATCTATTTATCCGATAACATAAATAAAAGGCAATCGGCAAGAGGCAATCGTAACCCATCCAAAACGACATAATTACGAGCTTGCCAGACCAATGGATATCGTCGTTAGAGATTCTAATGATACATACCATTTATTCTCCTTATCTAATTCATTGCCTAAAGTTCAATCCACATTGTATAGCCTCCGTTAGCGGCCATACTTATCTATGTATATATTCCTTATTTATTGACCTATTACACATTATTTCAAATTTCGTAGCTTTAGTTTTTAACTTTTCCTATCATCGATTATTTCTAAGCTAATTTAAGCTTAACAACATACATGTTCTTAGAAGTTGTGGCTTAACATTGTACAAGATATTGAGTTAACAAATAATATTAGCCAGTTAATCTAAATGTTAGTGTTATTATAATATATACATAAATGCAAACCAGCTCTTGATATACAAGCTATAGATGAATACCGCAAATAAATGGAATGAAATATTGACAATTACAGGCGAGAAAGCGTTACGATATTCAACAGCTTGGGAGTTATTGTCAAGACAAGATTGAGATTTCAGATAAATGTTGAATCTGCTTAAAAAAGTGATCAAAAAATCCTCTGACCCGTATAGTAAAACTTATACACTCTTCTTATACGGAAAATAACGGTTAATCTTTACATGGTTTGGGCACCAATCATATCACGTTGATATAATTGAATCGGTGCAACGAAATTTTTTACTTTTTGCTTACTTCTTTTGTCGCTCGTCACACTCTGCTTTAAAATCTCACTTCATTGAAAAAATTGCTCAAAAAAGTTACGACATATCAGACGCCTACGCATAATCGAAATGTACAATTGTTGAAAATATTTTATAAAAGTTTAATGAGAGCGAAGGGCACTGTAATATAAATATGATTATTTTTAGATTATAAGTATTTTTTGTCGAGTTACCGACAAATTACAAATGGTGGTTTTGGTTAAGTGAATAAATACTTGAAGGCTTATAAAAAAAAAAAAGAGCCTAAAAATCGCGTGGAAATAATTCAAATCGCCTAAAACTCGACAGTTCAGTCAAGTAAATAAAATTCAACGGTAACGTAAATATGTATAAACAAGTAAGAACATTTTTATACTTATCACATTGAATAAAAGCGTAAATTTATATGAATGGTGTGTTGTGTTTTATGGGTAACACGGAAAAAATACGGAGAGCAAAGGCGTCCACAATTTATGTTTCATAGGCATGTAGGCATTGTAAGCGAGTCCTTTGACCGGTTTGGGTCACTTTTAAATTTGTGGACGATATCTTCTTTTTTACGAACGGGCGAATGTGCACCGCAGATAATTCGCGGTCGGGCAGGTGGACAGACGGACATGCCAAAGTACTTTCGGAATCTGAAAATGGCGAAGAATATTTTATGTGGTTTTTGAAGCTTGCCTTTGTGCTTTATACAGGTATTGAAACAAAAGCGAAATTTGGATACACTATAATATTGAGTAGGCGCGGGCAATTTTACCCATTTTTGTGCAAGTACTGCATCGCTCATGAATATACGTTCAAATTTTTATTGATTTATCTCCTGTAGTCTATGAGTAATGAGCCAAAACCAATTTGTCATTTCTCTTGAAAAACAGAGTGGTTGTCACTTCAAGTGATAGAGTACACGTATCCTTCGACCGATTTGGCCCATTTTCAATACCAACATGCGTACAAGAGCTGCTAATGTGTTTACCAAAAATGAAGTAAGTTAATTTTTGCGGACAGGAGAATGTTTAAAACAAGCATTGCGCAAACGGACAGACGAACACGCTTAAATCACTTCAGAGTTTGAATGTGATCATGAATATATGTACTCTGTAAGGTTTCTGAAGCTTCCTTTAGCGCGTTGTAAAGTGAATTCACTGCTCATCCTTCGGGGATGGGTATAAATATTGCGACTATAAATCACACGAGTTTATATGTGATACGATAATAGTTTTATTGGATATGAAAGACACATAATACAAATTTTTGATGCTAAATGATATACTAGATAATAAAAAAAAATTTTCTGCTCACCATGCAAATTGGACCAGATGAATTTTTTCTACTACGTAAGCTGTGCACATCACATGCCAGGTGCCGCATGCCACACACAGGGAAACTTACTGAATAGCACTCTTCGTGGTTTTCATCGAAGACAAAAAAAAGACAAATTTGTAGATTTTGTTACAGACAACAACCTAAAAGCAAGAAGCGGTTGTAATATAGCCATATATTTCGAAATGATTGATAATCAAAGCAGTAAAACTGAATTCAGGATTAAGATAGTATACATTAGGTCGAGTCATAAGTAACTTTCGTTTTTTTATCAGGCACTAACTTTGTTTTCATTAAATAGCAAGACTATATTAATTTAACAATTGACTTTTTGCCATACCTCTTGCTGATTGACGTGGTTTTTGTTCCAATATTGCCTTTAAAATGTTGCCGTCAAAGTCGAAAAGACGTCCCGTATTTTAACCGTTTGCGTCCCAGACGGTTTTGAAAAAACACTGTCGAAGAATCCCAGAAAGCGTGATCGCGCTGGTCAGATTTTATGTCGAGAAAACCCAGACAGTTTTGAAATAAAATCTAAACAGCGCGATTGCGCTGCTTGGGATTCTTCGACAGCTTTTTTTGAAAACTGTCTGGGTTTTCTCGACATGAAATATGAACAGCGCGATTGCGCTGCTTGGTACTCAAGCGGTTAAGATCGTATCTCCAGAACGGAATTTTACAAGCCAATTTCTAACTGCCTGATCAGTTATCAGTCCTTCACCGTATACGCTGCATATTTTTCCAACTATCACTTTACCGCTATTGCCTTGTTCAAATTGCCAAAGCATTACTTGTTGAATATGCGCTCTTTGACTTTCGATTTCAGAGAAATAAAAACCAGTTTGTCGTGGTGACTTACAGTGGGTAAATACGAACAATAGATTCTACCAAACTGCGTTGAAAGTGATTCATGATTCGACCAAATACACGGACAATAAACAGTCAACAGAACTGTATCAGCAAAATCGTAGTCAAAGTTTCAGTGGTAGCAAAAGTAGTACCGAAACGATGATACATTTTTTCGCCAAGAAACAGCGATAAACAAATTCATTAGTACACACAAAATTTCTGCTATCATTACGATCAAAGTCATGTCTTACTCATTTTTGGAATATTTTAAGTCTCAGAGCCTGTCACCAATATCCAGAAAATAAAGCTGCAAAACAAAAACACGTGGGAATAAATTTTGGAGAAATACCGGATTTACCATATTACATAAACACCATAAAAAAATATGAGGAGTTATAAAAAGTTTTAATTGAAGAAAATTTTCCGAAATGGGGATTTATGCAGCGCAATCTTGCTCAGTCACATTCGAAGGCGCATATAAGTCGAAACTTAGTAGCGTTTTTAAACGCTAATACTTAAAGGTTTTCTATCTGGTACGAGAAAGCAAACGGAGTGCCTACGAAAAATTACGATTATTGTCGGCTTATGTCCTTGCCGTGATGAACGTGTCCTTAAAAAACCTGTGCAATGCTCAGAAGGAAGGTTCAGATATTTGCTACAAATTTGCGAAAGAATTTGAACATGATTCAAACCGGTCAACACCTACAACGCCCTATGTAAAATAACTTGTTAATTCCTTTGATTTTCATATTTTTTGCTCGGTACTCATAGTGTACAACACATACCACCATGTAAGTTTCCACTTTTTTTTGAAAATACAAAAAAATCGGACGCGCCCACCCAATGTGATAGCGTATGAAAACTTACTTCTTTTTGTTCTGTTAGTCCTTTTTAGAATAACGCTGATGGGAATAAAAGATTTACTCACGACCGAATATAACTATTATTTTTTTTAAATCAGTCCACGCTTTCGAAAATTAATCGAAGACAACGAAATAGGGGAGAACATACAGACATGTCGGGTCCAATTAGTGACAACCTACCAAGCATTATTATTCAGTTTTCGGGGAAATCTTTATGCGTATGCTTCCGTTTAAACGTGAGTATTTAAGTCAATTCTCTATACCGAAAGATTTGCAAAAGAGAACAGGAAAAAATTGTGACCCAACGACAGTGAAATTTATTATTTAGTCGTTAACTAATATCAAAATTTTAATCAAAAATTAAACGGTCATGTTAATTATCATACCAAAAACCAATTTACCGCGATCGACGATCATAAGATTGTTCATTTCTATGAACCTGTTTTTCCATTAAATTCGATGCCTGCATATATATGATATCAATACTGCCCTAATAATTAAAATTTATGCTGCCTATTATTTAACTTGCCTAACTTTCTGATCAATTTGTCTGTCTGTCCATTAGTAATTATTTTTTGCCGAAATGTACATATGTGTATGTGTAATAATATGATGACCCACCAATTGCTGAGTCCATCCAGAACTTAAAGCACGATTTATACTGCTAAGTGGTTCATTGTAGTTCTTCTGGTTTGGACAAACTTAAATATGTATGACTGCTAAACTGATCTATTAATTCTTTCATAAGTATTAGCGTGAAGGGATTATATCGCCGTTTTAAGATATTTAACATAATATTTATTTAATGTGCTTTAGACTATATTGATTTGAATTGTACATCATTATCTGCCACCACAACTGCACACATATGGAAAATCTCTTCTTTCAAATATTTACAAACCGCTTCATGCACGATCATGTTCTTAACTGGTTTTAACAATGGTAATTTACAAAAATGATCAAGCACTACGAGTACTACAGTACTTAGGTGTGTTGCTGTCTTAACAATTTCGCATGGATGACCATAGTCCTTAATGTTATCAACTAACTCAGGCCAAAAATATTATGATCTTATTTGTGCAAAGGTTTTATCAAAACTAAAAGTGGATTATCGTAAGACTTTATGAACACCTGCCCAATTAACCCGTTTACCATCAAAAATCTTCGTATACTTGTCTACCATCATAGGTCAAACGTTCGAAACGTTTTAAGGATCTTTAGAAAGCATAAGTGTATTCTCAGCTTGTATGCGTCACAAAACGTCGGATACAATATTCTGAGCGCTGTACCATATTGTATTTTAAACTCATCTCTTTGCAATTTTAATCATAATTTGATTAATCTCGGCGAAAGACTTTTTAAGACATGACCTATTTCGAGGAGGCAAATTTTAATAGTTACTTGCATGTATTTTGATCAGCGACATCTATTGGTGAATATGATAAAGTAATGCCACATATCAATGTACACAACGGTTAAATTCGATGATTTTGAACTTTCTTTACATAAATTAACACTTTTTCATATAGTATTATTAAGTTATTTAGTGTATACAGACGTTAATCAAGAAACGCTCAAAATTGCATTTTCAACATTCATTACTTTTGTTGTTAATTTGAAAGAATCTGCTACCGAAGCCCGTCACACACTTTTAGAAACTTATGATGATGCTACTATATCATCTTCCAAATGGCAGTTTTGTTTCAACGGTTTAAAAGTGGTTATTTTTATATCAATGACAAAGAAAAAGGGAATCAAGAAACGTTCAAAGACAATAATTGCAAAATTTATTGGACGAGAGCTCACCGAAAACTCTCAAAAAACAAAGACAATAATTGCAAAATTTATTGAACGAGAGCTCACCGAAAACTCTCAAAAAACTTTCGAACAGCCTAGCAGTTGATGAATCGACAGTTTTAGGACGTTTACATAGGATGGCAACGATCGAAAATGAAAAGTGAATCTGCTATGACAATCCCAAGCATAAAAATCGTGGGTTAGTCCAGGAGAGCCATCCACATCAACATCGAAGCGGAATATTCGTGACTATAAAGCTGTGGGATCAACATTGTGTAGTGTACCACGAGCTGCTAAAACAGAATGAAATTACTACTGCAGATGTCTACTGATGTAAATTGAACAAATTGAACTATGTGTTGCAAAGAAACAATAGCGGCTAAAAGACGAAAAGGCGTCTTCTTACATGACAACGCTCGGCTACACGTTGCAAGAGTTTTCCAAAACAACCTGTTGCAACTCGAATGGGAAATTCTGCCACACCCAGCGTACTCACCAAACATGGCGCTTTCTGATTACCACTTGTTCAGATCGATGCAGCATTGTTTGGCTGGCACGCGCGTCCGCAAATTTGAAGATGCGCGGAAATTGATCGATAATTGGGATTGGGAATTGGATCGCTACCAAACCAATATAATTCTCCCAACGCGGTGTCGACATGTTGGCACGAAGGTGAGCAAAAGTTGTAGAAAATGATAAAAAATATTTTGGTTAATATAGATTGTGCCAATTTTTCTCAATAAATGCCTTTTGAAAGTAGAAAAATTGCAAATATTTTTGCAAGCATCTAATATTAAAAATACTTTCATTTTGTAGATTTTCAAATTCGAAAAATTGTTATGTATTAAAAAAAAAAAGAAGCAGTTTTATAATTTTTATTTTCTTTCTTAAATGTGAATTATCAAATTTTCAGTTTTCAAAGTTTAAGTTTTCAAAATTTTACTTTCATTTGTTTTGTTTTGCTTTGAATATATTGATATATATACATATTTACGTATAATAAATAAATACTTGTATAATATATTATAATTAAGTGCTTCAATTTACTTTTTATTAAGTGTTTGCAAAAATTTTGATCACTTTTTCACTTGGAAAAGGCATTTATTGTGGAAAAGTGGTACAATGTATATTACTCAAAGTAGTATAATTTTCTATAACATTTTACAATATTTTTGGCGACAGAGAGATATCGTGTCGAAAGAACTTATATTGGTTTGGCAGCGATCCAATCATCGATCAATTTCCGCACATCTTCAAATTTGCGGACGCGCGTGTCAACCAAGCCATGCTGTACCGGTCTGGAGAAGTGGTAATCAGGAGATGTCATGTCTGATGAGCATGCTGGGTATGGCAGGACTTCCGATTCGAGCTACAACAGTATATTCTGGATAACTCTTACAACAAGTAGCCAGGAAATGCTATTTTCGGTCAAATCGTGCCGCCGTTTCTAAACCGTTGACATCAAAACCGACAATTGGGACCTCTGAACGTGTTTGGTGGGCTTCCGCAGTAGATCTCTTCAAATAAACAACAAAAGTGATGAATTTAGAAGAATTTTTGGCGCTCCACGACTAGCGTCGGCGTACGCTGAGTAAATCGCTAATATTAATTGGGAAACTGTCATTTTATGTAGAGGAGGTCAAACCCATCGAGTTCAACCATTGTGTACACTAATATTTCGCATTTCTTTATCATTTTTACACGCAGCGGTCGCTGATTAAAATTTTTGCAAACACCGAATACATGCCCTTTGCGAATTAAATTTGTGTTTACGTTATTAAATAATTGCTAAGACTATAAATATTAATTAAGCTATTCTCAACAATGTAACTGCTGTCCAGTCACAATATACAGACTCCCGCAACTAACAGCAACACAAATAACATGATACATCTCATATTCGATAACAAAAACACATAAGAAAAACACAGACTCTAATACACACAACAACAATAGTAGAGCACTTAACTTTAATGAACATCTTTCAACCAATAGGGAAATTCCAGCTTGTTCCGTCAAACTGCCACCCTTTTGGTCCCGTTGTCTGTACATTTGGTTTACCCAAGCTGAAGCGTAATTCACTTCGAAAGATGTCACACAGAACGCAACCAAATACGAGTATATGCTTATAGCTCTACCTCAAGATATCATTGCGTTCGTTATTAAGTTTATCCGAGATCCTTTGGCCGTAAACAAATATTAGGATTTAAAAAGAATTCTATTCTAATCGAAAAAAATTCCTTGACTGAAGGTTCGAAATTCGACAAGATAATCAGACCATCAGAGTTCTTTGGGAGTCTTCTCCTTCCTTGTGAATCTAATTTTATCCCTGATATTTTGAAAAAAACTGCAGTTAAAAAAGTTACCTAAAAGTTTGAGCGCCGCACTTACAGGTTCGAATGTCAAGGATGTTAAGTAACTGATTAAGGTTGCCTACGATATTTGGAAGGTATTTAATTTCTTGCCTCGCGAAACGCCAGCGACATAGGCACTAGTTTGAGGTCGGCAGTATGAAAACGCAAAATTATTTTTAATAGAAAACAAATACTTAGAATTATTAAGATATTACCCGAGTTTAAGCAGACATTACACAGAACCGGGTAAGCACACGACAATACGCAAATTAAAGACTGAAGGTGTTCTGCCATTTTCCAGACCAAGACGTTTAGACTCCGTCAACTATAAAGTCGCCAAAACAGTATTCGAAATTTTGGTTAAATACAGAATATGTAGACTATCCAGTTCTTCTGTCGCCTCACCGCTAAAAGGGTTGAAATTAACAGCGACCTTTTTGGAGATTTCAGACGACTGAACTGTGTTACTATTCCTGCTCGGTATCCCTTGTCGCATATTAATGACATAAATTGGAATCTAAGGAACAAACGCATTTTCTCAAAACTCGATTTCGTCATAGCGTCTTACAACAGTCCATGAATGGGATTACCAATCCCTTATCATTCTTTCCAAAGAAATTTTCCCCATCCGAAACTAAGTGTAGTTCTTTTGATCGTGAATTGTTAGGGATATATCTCAGCGTCAAACATTTTAAACACATTTTGAAGTGAGGACAATTTAATGGTCTAATTTAAAAGCACTTTATAATGAACAAAAAACCGGTAATGAATTACAAAACGTACTAAATTAAATTCAAATTCATGAACTGAATTTCGAAATCCTATGTGAATGTTTCGGTAAATCTCGGAGACCACATGTCCAACTCATATTAAGAAAAATTATTTTATATGTCTCGCCCAGGCACTAGATAAACAAAGCGATTTATTGCAACCAGGTATTTTTGAGCAGGTATGAGTAAATCAACACCTGGTCCAATCATCGTCTTCAGCGTCACAAATCAAAGGTCCATCGACACGCCAAATTACCTGTCTCGCAGATGGTTTCATTACTCCGTGGCCACCATCGCGAGGTTGTCATTATGTCTTGATTATAGTAGATCGTTATTCTCGTTGGCCTGAGGCATATGGTTTGAGAAATATTAACGGCAATACATTCACGTTAATGTTTGTAAATAACTATATTTCACGTTTGGGTTTTCCTCTTAGAATCGCTAGTGCCCAGGGAACATAGTTTAACACAGTAAATAACAGACACATGCCTTACGTACGTTTATGAATAAGATATGTCGAAAGTCACCAAACTACAGCATTAGATCTTTGGAGCCAACAACTAAAATCTACGATAGAATCGAGCGTCGATCAACAGATTAAATATTTGAAATCTCAAGAAGTGCTATATCAACAAAAACATGCTAGCCAACAAACCTTTAGCTAAGTTGTTAGACATTTAAGCTAAGTAAATGTGAACGATTTAACGGTTACTGACAGAGTAATTCAAATCATATTCGACCGAAAATTTACGTTTACGGAAGGTAACTCAGGTTTACTGGCTAAGGCTTTTATCTATAAGGCTGACGCTTTATTCAAGCAAAGCTTGAGATATAATCTGATCTGTTGTCCCGGTACATAAGCAACCTTTTCGAAGGGAAAGCAAACGACTGGTTTTGCCGTTATCACGATTCAGTTGAACGAATTGTTTGTAATGGTTTATCCTTCGTACGCAACTTAAATTTTTAGAGAGAAGACCTTAACAGGTGCTAATAACGAAAACCCAAAGAAAAATTCGAGCATTTCTATGGCAACTTATGAACTCCCATAGGGAGTACAACAACTTGTACCAAAATCTCATATGATTGAAATTCTGAGGAGAAAGCCATTTTAACGTAAATTTAACATGAAATATTAAATTCGAAAATTGATACCTTTCGTCATTTACAAGATAGATGCCATGGGTATGAATATACCTTCTAGAATATTGAGAGGAGATTTATGGACCTTAAATCCAGTTATCCTAAGCATTTCTATGAAATACTACTTGAAACTGATTTTGCAGAGAGAAGCGAATTAGTTCATTACTGACAAGGAGGTATATTTGATGTTAATTTAAAGCGCTCGCATTATTACCGATCACAATCAAGTCATAGATATTAAAAATGTTTGACAGCGCGTGATATTTATACCTAACAGGTGTAAGTGTGCTTTTATTAAGTGCTCAAAACCAAACAAACCCGTTGAGCGCCAACGCAGTTGCAAAAATATTCAATTGCTTGTGCATGCGTTTTTTTTTTTCGGTTTTTCTTGTCAGGGTGGTTTGACATATTACCAATACAGATAATTAAATTTATGAAGTTATTATTCTGACTTGTGTTTTGAATAATATGGGTTTACTTTTTCGCCTGTGATTTTTATATTTTTTTATAAATCATGTGGATAGTTCACCACAAAGAAAAAAATAAAAAACTCGAACTTCGAGCTACTGCCAAACGGTAACATCAATAAATTAGTTCCTTCGCTATAAAAAACGAACTAGATGGCATAATATCATGGCATTATCCGCGATGGTAATCTACTTGTTCTGAAAACATCTTGATATCTCCTAATGAATAGCTAATTTATTCCCAATTTCCGCTAGATTACACAAGAAACTCAATTCAGTTAAAGGGGTAATTTATGCCTCGTGTTTAAAACATGTACCGGAAGGTAAAATAGTTCGCGAAGTGAAATATTAAGGCGTAACTGAAGTTTATAAGTTTACTAAACTAACCATTGACAGAAAAACTCGCCCCCTTACATAAAGGATACACATGTTGAAAGCTATATTTGTAGTTATTGCATAAATTGCAATGATCAGCGCTCGGCGTTAGATAAACAATGTCTGCGTTATGTACAACTGCATGAAATTTTCAAAATCAAAACGGAAACTTATGGGCGAAGCGCGACGCAAGTACTGGGAAAAAAATCAAACGGTACAAGGAACTAACAAAAGTAATATCTACGATGCCATCGGCTCGCAAATCGAGTTTAATAAGCTTTTAACTCCAACTCCTGCCAACGATAAACCTACTCTATCATCAGCCAAAAACCATATTGAGAAACGAGATCCATCATCCGCCAAAAATTGTATTGAAAAAATCAAAGCAACAGTAAATACTGAAAAAATCAAAACAACAACACATATCCTAAAGCCTAATAAACTAAATATTCGAGAATCACCATTCTCAGCTCCATTCAACCGATTACAAACTGTAATGAATCCTCCATCCATTAATCAACCTTTAATTTCAAACCATTTTCCACATGTGCCCACTCGTTGCACTTCAAATGTACATAACCACTTGAGTATCAGTTGCTATTCTTCTGATGGTCAGAATAAATTATTTACGCAAAATTATATAACGACATCTTTGACGGGGATGTCAGTTTTGAACCTTTTTCGAAAAGTATTTACAGAAACACATCAATGACAGTTGTCTGAAACAAAATCAACAAACTCAGTAGGATTTCAAATTAAAATAAAATTTCTGCCATAAAGATTCCCAGCGGAACTTAAACTGAGACGGATGAGATCTCTAATTATTTTGGAAAAATGTGCTATGAATACTCTTCTGGCAGCTACTTTCCCAGAGTCTTGATGGAAAAAAAAACCCCAATTTCTCTCTCAAATGATAGTGACAATGTGTTGTCTCTCCAAATCAAAGGGGAGGACACCTGGTCTAGACCGCATTTCATATCAAATTATCAGTGCTCTGTCTAATTCAAGTAGAAACAAATTACTGAACCTATATAATACGGTGTTTTTGATTGGCCGCATCCGAAACATGTGGGAAATGGCGGCAGCTAATCCAAAGTCTAAAAATGTCTCTATCGCATCGAACTATAGTTCAATCTCTTTTCTGTCTTGCCTCTTGGGTAAAGGCTGCAGCGACGCTCGATTATTTTACAACCACAGCAATTTCTGAACGGAATCATGTAACAATTTGGACAATTGAATTCGAAAACGCATTTGGCAAATTTCGTCTTCATATTATTTTAAGCTTCGTGAAATCATGGAATGTTGGACCCAAATTTTACAACTACATAAAATCATTCATGTCGTGTCGACAGTTTAAAATTAAGAGTTAACAATCATCTGTATGATCCTTTTCCACTAATGAATGGCATTCTACAAAGATCTCCTCTTTCTTCACGCTTTTTCATATCCCTTTCAATGAAATAAATAAAATTCTTTGCCGTATACCGAGAATTGAACATTGGCGGTACGCGGTCGGTGCATATATTTTAATTAAAGAAAAAGATAACACAAAGGCAACCAATATCGTCGAATCTATTGTGCGAAAGATCTCAACATGGGCAAACTCGTCAGGCCGTAAAATTTTAATACGAAAATCAAAAAAGATGTAAATTTCTAGAAAGCAGATATGTGATGCAGAAAATCAACTGATGCATATTAATGATTTACCAGTACAAAATGTGCACACCTTCAATGTTCTGGGGCTCACGTTTTCCAACAAAAATCGTTGGAAAACACACTGGCTTCCAATAAAAAGTTCCATTTTAACAAGTGAGTTTCATACACTACGTTGCTTGGAAAACCCGCGGATTACGCTATTGCTTATCTTACCAAAATGCTTGTTTTAAGCAAGATTGACAATGGTTCGATGTAATAGAACATCCTTATGCCGGTCTGTCACCAAGAACTTAGAACAAGTTGCTATGCTTTTCGGGCGACGCCTATCAACAATATTATAGCTGAAAAGAGCAAGCTGATGGAGCGGCGAAGTCTGCTGCTTCTGCTCCTCCAATTACAGATTATGTCGTGGAAACGTTAGATCTCCGAAGATACTTTGGAAGAGAAGTTAAAGAGAAAATTGTGCAAGGAAATTTGCAACACTATCAGCAGCACTTCTCCTCTATCAACCCTCAATTATTTCCACCATTACATTCCACAAATATTGAGACAACCAAGATCAAAATATTTTCGAGAATTCGCGTTGGTCACACAATTGCAACTCACCAATGGATCTTAAAGAAGTCTTCTTCTCCTGTCTGCAATTATGGACAAATTCTCACAACAAAGCACATTCTTTGTGACTGTCTTAAATGCTCGTTTAGTAGAAGTATTGCATTTGAAACAACTAACCCTAAGCACATCCTGAAATCAGTTACAGAACAACAAAATATATTACTTTCTTAAAACTACTAAGCTTAATATAGAATTTTCTTCTCTCAAATAGAACTGATAGAATATGTCATGTTGCTGGAGCTCAATGTTTTCTTTTTAATCTATAAATTTATTTCATTAGTCAAAAAAATATCGAGTTACTTTCAAGTCGTTCAGAGTGACCATACCGGCGAGACCGGGCTTAGGCGGGCAAGCTTTTAAAGTTACGGTGGAAACAAGGAAATGGTAGACCGACGGTTCAAAATTGGAACACAGCGAAAATAGAGCTGGAGTTTGTGCCCCGAGTTTTCAGGAGGTCTTACCAATGGGATATAATCCCTCGTTATTTTTATTACGAAAGTCAAGCCGCCGCAAAGTCTCTAAAAGGGCAAATTATAACATCCAGACTTGTGTTGGATTGCTTTCAAACAAAGAATGAGATAAGTAAACACAATGACGTGCACTTAATATAGGTGCCTAGTCGTTCAAATTTTGAGGGCAACGAATGGGTTGACTGCGTGGCTATATTAATAGGTTGACATCGCGATAGGCAGAAGAATTGGTATTGCAATTGGTAGCAATGTGCGTGGGAACAGCAAGCAAACAGATTCATAAAATCTTCTGGCATAGCACACAAGATACTGGAACTAAAAAGTAGCGATCTACGCTTGCTTACAGGCTTCCACACGGATCGTAATTCCCTCAGATGCCATCCGAAAAACATGGGTATCTCCGATACCAATACATGCAGACTCTGCCAAGGGACGAGTGAGACGCCAAATCACATTCTACATGAGGTCATCTGCAGAATGTGTTTGACGGACATTTTATAACGCCGGACACGGTATAGTGCTCTGAACCAAAGGTGGTAAAAATCCTAACATTGGAGGGAGGGCGAGTAAAACAGATCTTTTAGGTCGTGACGCGGATTGCCTACACAATTGATAATAATAATATTTTGAAGTCAGTACGTAATTTCACATGGGTTAGAACAGTCGAAGACAACAAAATACAGAAGAATAAATAGACATCTTGGGCCCTTTTATGGGCAATGCAATATTCAGTTTCCGGCAAAATCATTTTATGTACGCTTTCGTTTAAACATAAGACATCACTCAATAAGGTCATAGGATGACGACAGATGTAAAATGACTATTGACGTATCAAGATGATTTTAGATAGAACCAACCTTCAAACGATATATACCAAATTTTCATGACATTCTGACTATTAATTTACAAATGACAGGTGAGAGTTTTAATGAGTGTTTTAGCTGCTTCTTCCATTTTTGCAGAAAAATGAAAAAAATTCCATTCCATGTGATATTATTCATTGCAAAGCCCATGTCTGATAAAATTCTAGTCATGGTATGACTAGTGCCTGCACTCATCAACTTCGCTATCGTCGGTGCCAAGCAACGACTAATCCGCTCCATATAACCGTTAGATTGCGGTGATCCCATAACAATCTCATCATACCTGACATTGTTATTCTTTAGGAAAACTTTAAAACTTCTAAAAGTGAATGCACTGCCTCTATAAATAAAAAAAAAGTGTCAAATACTGTTCCTAACCGAATGTTACAATTAGTCCAACCTTTTTACAGTATAGAATATAAATGTATTGCATAGTCATCCCTCATCTTTATTTTTCTTTCTAGTGCATACTGCAGCCACATGGTCCATATACTTTTCGGGCCTTTCAACATGGTTAACTATATCTCCAAGTGACTTGCAATTGCAACATCTTAATTCCTTGAACTTTCCATCGCCATCTCTTTAGTGATTTCCTTTGACTTCTGACATCATGTTTTTGCTTTCAAAAGATTGCATCTGTACACACGATCACAATATGTAGACCTGAAAACCTTCAATAAGTTATTCTACCATTTCCGACTCATTAATCATGGACTTATTAGCCAACGTGATTTTTTCCATTTTCGAGGTTTAAATGGACTTCTGAGAATGAAAGGACTTGAACGATCCGCATAAAGCAACTTCGCATTCTTTAAAAGTTGTTCAACTGCCACTATCATTAAATGTGAACGAGAATGTAGCTTAAACTTTTAGTTCATTTGAAGTAAGTGCACGCATAGTGCTGTTATCAATGTTATAAGTCATCTTAATGCTCATTAATTGTAAGAACATACCTCAAAGTTGGTTTCAGAGAAATCAGAGGTTAAATGTCAAATCACTGGTTCGGACCAATTTTAACCATAAAATACTAAAAATTAAAGCTTATTGTTATATTAATGCTTTTATTTTGTACGACCATTTTATGAAAGCGACTTTAAAAATCGTGCGGGTTCATTTAGTACATTAATATATTATTTTTTCAGTTTTGTCAAATTTTTCTCATCTGACGCTTTTTTCAAAACGGAATGCTGAGGAGTCGTAAAAATTGTCGGTCGTCGGTCCAAAAGATATCGATGTGCAGCTAATAGGTTGAACACATAAATAGATGAACTGACATCGGACCAACAGACGTCTTTAACCAATTCAGGAAATGATTTTAAATTGGTTACCGCAATAAAAATCGGATCTATTCAAAGCATTTCTGGGTGCTGCGTACATCCGCACAAACTTAACACACCTTGTACCGCAAATGGTGTAAACTGTAAATAATGTCACTGACCATTGTAAGCCCATCACACAACGGGTTTTGAAATCATAATACTACCGAAATCACCATTGCTTATGTTTATTTACATGCCAAAGTGTGCTTTTTTTGTAATCTGCAAATGAACAGTCCATTATTGCGTGTGAAAAGGAGCAAAAAAATCTATTAAAAGAAGAATGATAGGGAAGAAGTAATACCAAAGAAGGAGAAAAGTGCAATTACTACGCGGGAAAAACTAAGAAATAACCACGGGATCAAATTTCCGTACATCTTGCAAATTTGCGTAAGTCTTGGAAATTTGTTCAGAGAAACAAAAGCAGAAATTTAAGATTTAGTTGAAAAAAATTTAAGGAATAGTATTAACAGTAATTTTCTTAACATAGTATTTATGTTTGCATAAAGATATGTACATTTTAATAGGATATATCATGTTTAGGGCATATTAGATCCAAGCACGGCGAGATAGCTGCTTTAGACGAGTAAATGGACCAACATTCTTAGCGTAGTCGAACGAATTATCGCCGACTTATTGAACGTTTATAAATTAAACTGTAAAATATTGTTTGTTAGGCGTACAATTAATGGAAATGGAACGAGAACCTAAGCCGTAATGACGGAAAATATTGGCGGCCCTCAACAAAAATAACACATCATGGCCGGGCAAGGCCGACCATTCAATACCCTATACCAATTTGCTTCAAACAATTATTCATTCATTTTCCTGATGACACACCAAGGTTTATACTTTGTTTTTATGTGAAGGCATACTTTTTATGATAGCCCATGTATTGGGAGGATGCCCAAAATATGAACCATATCGACCTAAACTTACCAATACCACCCTTTAAATATATGATATATATAACATTATGTTGCACTGTCAACAAGCAACAAGCCCTTATAGGCGATAAATTTTACCACAAAATGTGTATGAATGATGACTACGGCGTTTTAAAAGTGGTGATTTCGATGTTACGATAGAAATAGGGAAAACCGCTAAAAAGACATAAGATGACAGATTTCAATCACCGTTGGATGAAAACAACACATAAACAAGCAACTCGTAGAGCAACTAAATATGAGTCAACAAGACGTTTCCAACCACCTACGAAAGGTGGAGAAAATTCAGAGGTGCTTGAAAGCACATCTAAAATTAATATCGAACGTTAGTAAAGAAAATAAGATTTATTTTGAGAACCGCAAGCGCAATATTTTTGTTTTCCTACTGCTATAGCAAGCATCTAAGTTAAATTGCAGTTTGATAATTTCTATATGCAGATGAAGTGACGAACATAAGTTTAACTTCTCTAGTAATATTTTCAGACAGACATAACTAACAGCCATATTGTGAATATTACAGAAAAGCCACAAGCTAAAAGGCTTTTTGATATTCTAAGGTCTAATCATAAATATGGACACTTAAAAAAAAGTGTACAAATTTGTGACGATTTGTCAAGCTGGTCGCAAAGATTTTTGTAACATAATATATTACGGCGGCACAGTTCCGAAAGCAAAAAGGCAGCCAATGCAGCTTGATAAGAAAACCGGTCGTTAAAACTATAAGTAAGTATTTCCGATGTCTTGCTTGCGCAAGATAATCTCGTAAGAAACTCAAATTAGTAATCGACAAGAGTACCGTTATCATCGACAAAACAACCAGTGAAAACACTACTAATTTTATAACTAACAATTTCTATATAGCGCGAAATTTGCGATGCTGATGTAACTCGAAAGTTAAATAATCGTCTAAACGGATATGAATGTGTTTTCTCTGAGGGATTAAATAATATTGAACAAACAAATTTGGTAATAATACAACTCAAAACCGATTCAATAGCATCACAATCTCTGTTCCCGAATCTAAGAGGAAAATAATGTGAGACATGATAAGAGAACTTCTCCATAAATAAATTATTTCACCGGCGGAACCAGAATATACGAGTCCGTCGCGTTACAAAAGAAGAATGGTGCCGATTGATTTTACGTTTATTACCGGAATTCAAATAACTTAATAGCAAAAGAAAATTTCCCGGTTCCATTATCGAAGAACGTTTACAACAAGTAATGGAATTTACATATCTTACAACATTAGATTTGATCAGTGGGTACTATCAAGCAGAGTTGGCAGCCGAGAACCAAAATTATACCGCTTTCAATACTAAGGACGAATTATGAGAATGGAATCGAATGCCGTTTGGGCTTAAAAACGCACCAATTGTATTTAAATCTTTAATGAGCAAAGACTCAAGAAACTACGGAAAGATATGCCATGTGTCACTACACGGATGACATTTCCATAGGTAGTAGTACGTTTCATGGTATGTTAGTTAAATTAGAAATGGTTCTCAAAACTCTAAATTGAAAATTGAATTTCTGGGTCATCTGCACAAGGTATTATGCATGGAAGAATTAAATCAGAGGCAATAGAAAAATACCAGCCTCCAACATGTATCGTGGAAATGTCTATGTGCCATGCCTTAAAAAGTTCATTCCTGGATTTTCGATTTTATCTGAACCATTGCGTAAGTTATTGAAGAAGGGAGCAACATTCGAGTAGACGAATGAACGAGATCTTTTATTGATTTAAAAACCAATCTTTCATCTTTTCGTTGCATATCGAGCGAATATCGGACATAAAATTCATATGCATACAAGCTTATATGGTATTGCTGGCGTGTTATTGCAGCGGACACGACCTAAAACCAGTCACTTATTTTAATCGGTCTACAACTGATGTGCATAATTTCCATACTTACGAACTGGAAATATTTGCGGTGATAGAAACGTTAGAACGATTTCTTTATTACGTATGCGGAAAAAAATTGAAGTTGTTACTAGACAACGTTCGCTCCGAATACAAGACTTGAAATTCAAGTGCCTTAAGAAGAATGCCTACTGAAAATCATAGAGATATCAATATAGCAGGTATGAGAATCTGTAAAATTACAGTTAACGGAAGCGAGTCAATCGCTTTCAATACTCAATGCAGCTACAAGATGACATTTCAAAAGAGACAATACGCTTGGTTAATATGGAAGACAAAACGGTCGGCAAAGATTTCGCCGAACAAAATCGTCGACTATTCAGAAAGGTTGGGGGAAAAATTTGTTGGTGGTCCCGACAGCGATACGTTGTCGACTAGTTCAAAAGAACCATGGTAAAGCGGCTCACTTGAGTGTTCACAAAACAATCGAGAGAATCAAGAGCTAGGCGTGATTTTCAAGGATGCGGAATTTTGTTAAAGGTTATATAAATGTCCATCTCCGGCCTGAAGCGAAAGACGACGAGTATCACTACGATTCTATAGAACCGATACAATATTGAACTTTACATTTGGATCATTTGACTGCTATACCCAGAAGCAGTAAACGAAACGAACACATTTTAGTTATTGCGGATGTTTTTACAAAATATACTATAATGTGTGGGGTCAACAATAAGTCTATTAATCATGTTCTTTCAAGACTAAACGCGTTGACACCTTTTTTTGAGTGCCTATGCGTATTTTGAAGAATGTTCCAAATACTGCCAAGAAAATGATATCAAATATATTTTGACTGCTGTGAAAACGCCTATGGCAAACGGCCATGGACATGGAACAATTGAAATGCGCAGTAGTGTTAATGATGAAATAAATCGTCATCGCGAACAAGCAAAATACAAATTCGATAACATCCCTACTAAATAGGGATTCTCGTAAATTAGAACATCGCCTCAATGGCTCGCCGTCTTTTGTTCACTCCGTGTTCTGCTAGAGCATCTAGAAAGTATTCTTTCATATAGGCGAGCGATGGGTTGAAACCATGGTGTTCTCTCCCTCGTATGGTGGATGGAGCCCAAGTAAGCGGCTCCGACGGAGACGAGCGAGGCAAAATCGGGGTCGAATCTGATGCACGATAGCTCTGCTGTAAGGCAAAAAAGAGAGGGAAGAAAACTGCTCCTCCTATGTTGTCGATGAGGAAGGATCGTAACGCACTATTCTCTCTTAAATCAGACTTGATTACATTTTTATTATTTTACACACCAAATTAATATATGTATTTACTAATAAATTTATTAATATTTTAAAAATTATTTATTAAGTCACGGATCATATCAGAACTGCATAGGTAATAATTATTTGTTTTCACTGAGTGAGCCACCGACTGTAAAATACGGTTACAAATTAATTGCGTCTGTGAAACCTTACGAAATTCACTTTTTTCGACGCTTTCGGTTTTTATAGCTTAACAAATCTGTCAAAGAATTGACATAAAGCTTTATTGCGATTGTTGCTCCGGAATATGAAACTTGACAAAAATTCACCAGAACTATGAAAAGAAAACACCCATTGTCTCTTGAGAAACGTGGATTTGTTCTTGGCGTTTGCTTCGTAATCAAAGTAATAAATGGTGCTATTGACTCGCCGTCATTACTTGGTGAAATAAGTTTTAATGTTCCTAACCGCCTCTCTAGGCACTTTACCTTGGTTAAGGTTAGTCATTGTAAATATAATTATGAGCTGTTTAACCCGCTCAGAGTTGTTTGCAAGAACCTAAATGACGTCTATCATCTATTCTCATTATCGGACTCTTTAAAGTCCATTAAAGCAACATTGCTTAATGCACGAGATTTACCAACGCCATACTTAAACTAGCTTTTAACCCTAAATAGTCATTATGACTCGAAAATGAATTGTTGTTAAATATTGTCGGTTATGCATGCTTATGCATGTTTGCGATGGCTTAGGAGTTTATTTGCAATTTGGTCCTGCACCGATTGTGGGTGTGGCTCTGTGCTAATTATGTACATGCTTTTTTCTTTTTTTGCTTTGTTTTTTTTTTTCTTTTTTTCTTCTTATTTGTTTTATTGTACTTACACTAAGTTTTAATAATAATTATTTTAAGATTTACTTTAAGAGTTATTTGAACTCCACTGTCATTTGTTTTTAGTTGAGTTTCTGTATAAGTAGAATAAATAAATAAATAAATAAATAAATAGATAAATAAATACAGACTCTCAGTGACCGACGATAATGGCGGAAGGAAGCTTCGGAGACCCTACAAAGTATATATATTTATGATCAACATCAAGTTATAAATTGATTTAAGCCCGTCCGCCTGTCTGTTCTAAATATGCTCGTGGCCGCAAAAAGAAGCAATCAGTGTCACATTTAACAGAAATATTGAAAGTGCTTGCATGAAGATTTTTGAAAATGGGCTAAGCCGGGCGAACGACACACCTACAGTAATAAGTAAACTGAGAAAACCTGTTTTTTAAAGGAAAAAAAAAATGATTGCTTACCGATTACGCAGAAGCTGCAACACAGAAACCTATAAAACTGTAAGCATATATTCTATGAGCGACGATATAGTATCTGTACAAAAACAGAAAAAAACGGCCACGAGTATTCAACAAAGTGCTAAAAAATTAATTTTTGTGTCAGAGCTTTTACAACGGGCAGAAGCGCGCTAAACGATGTAGACATGTTAGATTCGAAATCTACTTAAACGTATCCGCCTGTTCCTCTGCTCAACCGTATCCTATCTGTGATACACATTACCCAGTTCACAAAAATGAAAATATTGCTTGTTGCTCGTTACTCAAAACCACACAGAACACACGATGAAAATGTCTATTTTTTTTCTACAGAATTAGAAAAAAATCAGATAGGCCCTTCCAATATTATAAAGTATGGAAATTAGTTTGTTCCTTTGTTTTTAGTATTTTTTAGGCTAAAAATGAGGTAGATAAAATAGATTCGATTATAAGCGGAAATAATTTTGTTACTTCTTAGATACTAATTGCATAGGGATCGTATTGTGTTAATATTAGTGTGCGATTTCAAACAATGATAATAGAAAACTGCCTCTCCCCACAAACAAGATAGCTAAGAAGAGGTCATCACATAAAAATACTTCGTAATTTTTTCTTGACTTCGATCAAAAATATTTCAATGACTTTTAAAAATGTATTTCAAATTGTGACTAATTAAATTGAATGCATAAAATGGAAACCATAGGAAGTGGTTTGGAGATCTAGAGAAGTATGTTTGTGACGAATTCGAGTAGCTATATGGAACAAGATGTGTGAAAGAATATTTGATAATGGGAGACTTTTTGGCCCTGAATATATAATTATAAAACCACACTTCTGATGGATTTGGTATTTGATGAAATTTAAGAAAGCGATTAGGATTATGCTACCGAAAGTATTGGTGAAGATGGGCGAGGCAGCTTCAAGATGAACAAACAGTAAATATTACGCAACGACGACTTATATTCGGAAAATTAAGCCGTAAGTAAGATTGCTAGGTTGGGCATTATTTCCAATTAATCAATACAGCTATGATATAGAACACAGAACCTGTTCCAAAATACACTCATCAATATCTTTAGTCGTTAGCGAATGATGATTTGCCTAGGTGATGGCGTATTGTTTAAGACACACAAGATCAGAAACAGGTTCAGTTCAACAAAATAAGCAAACTTATATTAATTAATTTAAAATAAAATAACTTGCTGCATAAGGCAGTAAATAATTGCCAATTAATATTGACTTCAATGGGAAAATGTGATATCATAGGGCAAGCTCATGGAAGAGGACATTTTGGCGGAAAGAGCACTGAAGAATTCATTTGCAACGATTATTTTATTCTTAAATTCGAAGAAGAGGTAAAAAACCATGCTATGAATTTCATCGAATGTATTGTTGAGAGCAAGCACCATGCGTTATATAAGAAGAAAAATTCCTTTAGACTCTGTGGTTTTCTTGCACCTTTAAAATCACTGAATAAGTCTAATTAGCACTTCTTTCCGTTATGGACCTAAAAGTGGCACTGAAAGCGATATCTTTGTGAAACGAAGATCACAGAACATGCTTTTCCGAAGCATCGCTCAAATTATATAGGATAAATACGCAGCGTTTAGGTCAAAAAGTTTCGCAAATTATGTAAGATCAAAAACCCATCATAGCCATTATAGAAACCATTAATAACATGGTGTGTTCCTAAGTTTGTCTGAGGAAATTTCTTTTTATTTGCTTAGTGTTCTAATTTTGACCTTTTTACTGTATTTTAAAAAACGTGAAAAAAAAATATATCTTGCTATATATGCGGTCACGACTCTCAGCTTTACCTGCGATAATGTTAACAAAAACAGCTATATTAATTTTTGTTCTCAATTGCTTTCTTGTCTTGTCAGCTGTTTGTTTAATTCAGCAAAAATTCACCAATAACGTTGCAAAAGAAATGTAGTAAACAAGAACAAGAAATAATGACTATAAATAAATTAACAACAATTGCAGAAGCAATAACAATATTACAAACATGACAACAGTAATGACATCATTAATATCATTAACAGCCACAACATCAACCATCACCATAGTAGCAGAATAATAAACTTCAACTGCAAATGTTACTGATTGTGCCGGTTGTGAATATTGTGTATTATGTATATGAAACTGGGTTAAAATCAAGCATACTCAGTTCTGAAATCTTTTATGCCGATGATGCTGTGTAAAGGCTAGGGAGACACCTCAGTAGAGAGGGAAGTATTCTGTTGGCTACACATGATTTACGCCTATCCGAATTAGTAGTTTACCGTCGTGTCATCGACGTTGAATATTTGTGCATCCGTGTTAATTTAGTAGATAGACATATTTTTTCCGTTTTCCTATATTCTCCTAGCGACCGATATAGCTACATATTTAAAAGAGCTATCATTCCTAACTAGTTCATTCCACATGTTGAAACCAAAAGATTTGATGATTTGAGTGAATTTGCCGCATGTGTCGTGAAGTAGCAAGAAGCGTTCTTACCGCTTAATTCCGTCTTGTAGCTATAGCATGATGAACTTTTTGAAGGTTAAGACTTTTCTGAACGTACTACTATATTTAAATTTTTAAATAATGTTCGCTAACATGCCATGTTTATCAGTCTTCCGATTCTATCAATTTGTTCTTCCTGAAAACATTTACCATCCTACAATTTCTTTCATTACAACTAGAAAGTTAACAATTCAATGGCGCCAAAATTAAAAGGTACGTTTCGAACGATAGCTTTAAGACTAGAAGGTTTCATAATTTACATCATCAACAATAAATAGTCTTGACGATCTTAAATATTTATAATTGGGGAGAACCAAATTTGTCGTACGTCTAGATCTGACAAACTGGGTTTTCTCACATTGATACTATGACATACATTTATAAATAAACTCGCGAATAAATCGGATATCGGATATTAAAAAACGATGCCTAAAATGATCTTTCCGATATTTTGTCGTATTTACGCTTATAGAAGACGTATCTAACACATTTGCTGACAGCCGTCTGTAGTTTGATATTTAAGACATAGCCAAGGTGCGTTGGCTCACTGCGATAGAATTGTAAAGTTGAAATACGCGAGAAGGATAGTTACAGCTATCTTATAATATTATGTACACGCATGGTCGTGAGGTTTTTATAATCATCAACACTCTAATCAGAGTTAATCACAAAACCAAGAGTGGAAACTTGACTGACAAGGACAGTCACTGCCTCAGTCATCATAACACTAGGCAGAGAATCAAGACCCCAAGCATTGTGGAGTTAACACAACTTTGATTTTATCTGAGTTTAATCTTAAATTACTAATAAAAGCCCAACGCGAAATGCGACACAAATCTTCATTAAGTTCTTGGACCATATCCTCCACAGGTCCGGACGGACGGGACAGATGTATTTAAGCTTCATCGGCATATAAATGAATATTGCAGCTTTAATAGGACGTAACTAGATTATTACTGAAGATGCTTAACAAGATGGGTCTCAGTATAGAGCCTTGCCGTACACCAGACTTAATACTTCTTATTTCTGATAAAAAGTGGGCAACTTTCACGCACCGATATCGATTTTCCAAACAAGACTTAACAATTTTAATCAAAACCGAAGTAAGAGCTAAGCTTTTGCAACAATAGATTATAATTCACAATTCAAGAGCCCTACAAAACTCAATCATTACTGATGTGGTTAAATTTTCCTTATCATAGTCTGAGCGAATACCTTTACTCAAGCGTAGCCGTCGCAGATACACCCACGCTTTTAACCTGACTGATTGGCAGAGAGCAGATTTTTAGGAAGGAAATGGAGACCACTATGATCGCTTATTAAGCGTTCAAAAATTTTCGACATAGCCCAAAGAATGCTAATAGGACACTAATCACCTGGCGAAACTGGCACACTTCGTTTTAAAGCATAAGTCAATAAAAAGTAAGATTCGGGAGGGCTAATTTTAAAAATTTGATACTAATATTGTCGTGACTAATACCTGCTTAGAACCTGCGATAAAGGTGGACGGTGATATGATGGACTTGTCCGAATCGTTTATACGAACTAAGATGTACGCAGGAGTGAGTGCTGCACATATGCGCTATCCGAAAAATGGATAGAAGAATTAAATTGGTTGGCTTACAGCTATATTTGACAAATACATTTGTGGAGAGAGCATTAGGACATTAATCACTCAGCCTATCGCAAAACAAACGAAAAAGGACTCCCCCTAATCCGTGATGGGCGATGACTGCAAAAAACATCGCCGTAATTATTTAAATAGTTTAATTAAGGTGTTGCGTTTTAAGGATGTTAAATTTTCGTAACACAAGCTTGTTAACTGACGACAGGATAATGAAAAGCCAAAAATGAAACAATTTAACGTGGAAAATGTGTTATAATAATATATTTATAATAATATACTTTTGTTTTTATATTTTTTTTATCATTATAATATTAATATATTGCTTCTTAATTATTTTGCCACATCATTTCTTATGCATTTGTATATTGAAATCATTTGCTGTTTTTTCATATTATATTTTTGCTGTTGCTTTGCTCTATCTAATCTGACACGTACTCGTGCTACTTCCAGCATTTACTTTACTTCTTTAGCGTAGTTATCTATATTGTATAGTGAGTCTGATTTACCTAATTTATTTCGATTTTGTACATGAGGTCATGGAGAGCTCAAGGAAAATTCCATAAATCAATGTTGGAATACTTCCGTTTAGACGCCTCGTCAAAACTGATGGCAACTTGTTTTTTTTTTTTTTTTTTTCGAGTACTCCCAGCGCTTGTAACTAAGAGGCAATAAAATAAAAGAAATAACGATGAAGCAAGGAGAAAACATTGATTACATGCTGATAACAACGCTATGAAAAACTAATATTAACTAAATCTAAAGAGGTATTTTTACACAATTGTTATATAATTAAATTTTGATCCATATTTTGCAATATGGGGCAAAAATACTTTAGACAGATGTATCAAATAAAATGTGTCACAAAAAAATGCAACATAAACAAAAGTAATGCTCAAAAAAAACGAAATGAACAGTGCAATACTTCAAATGTATTAGATTGCAAAATTCACTTATTGTCTACGGTCAGTAATTGAATGGATTACATAAATAAACAAATTAAAGTTGATCATAACGAACAAACAAACACGTATAAAATATAAGGTATTGAAGTTTATAATTGAGCTAATATAAATGAATAAATTGAATAAACATAAATGAATAAAATGAAATATATATTAAATTTGAACAGAATAAAATGTAATATGCTGAATGTAAACAGATTTGTTATTTGCTCAAGAAGACTTCCAAGCACCATTTCGTAAGGTCAATATTTATGTATAGTCGAGGGTGTTGTATTGAAGCAGTATTGAAAGTATTTTATACAAACATCCCTATCGTTCAATTCAGACGATAAATTTTTCTATTTTCAGGTATTTACATAGGTCTTGCATCAAGCCGCTTTTGTATTCTGTTCGTTGATCCGTTGTGAACGTCTTCACAGGTCTCTAGGCCAATTTTGGGGCTTTCAGCTGCAATTGGTATTGCTTCCAAATATGTGTGCCTCGAAAGAAGTTAATGGTGTTGGTGTTAAGTTCATTTATATTTTAGTACGTGCTGCGGATTTAACATTTCGGCATTGCAGACATTGTTTAACATATTTAAAAAATGTTTTTGTCATTTGCAGCCAATAAAAGTATCTTCTAATTTTCATCAGGGTATGCGTAGTTCCTATGTAGCTGGCATCTATCGGATCGGTTTGATATTTTGTCAGAATTTCTTTGATTTTATGCGTACGATTTTTGTCTATTATTGTCACCTCTTGGAGTAGCGCTGCTCCTATATTGTTTAAAATATTGTTACCCATTATTTTAAATTCATTTGGCGATACAGACTCGAAAATCTTCTCGCTTGGTGACATTTTAAATCGCGACGTTTTGAGTGCACCGACTTCTGTTTCCATCCTTTGGAAAGACTGGCCTAGGTCGAATTTTCCATAGGTGTACATGCCACTTAATTTAAATTTCACGATTATTTTCCTCCTATGTTTGAATGAAAACGTGTCGGAGTTAAATTTTTTTGGGCAAATTTTCTTGGGCCATTATTATTCATGTCCTCAAATGCTTTGGGCTCAATATTTTCTTCTTGACTTTTTTCTACTTCACCTTTGCAAGCATTTTTCTCATATGAAGCCGATCTTGTTATTATCATCATTGTTTTGATGTTTATTTCTTCGAGTTCTTTGATTGTAATGCTCGAGAGGGCATTAGCTATGTAGTTATCCTTCCTTTTGATGTATTCCACTGTGAATTCATATTCTTCAAAGTCGAGTCTTAAACGAGTAAACTTTGAACTTAGACTCCGCATAGAAAATAGATAAACTAATGGTCTGTGATCTGATTTTACCAGAAAATGTCGTCCGTAAATGGAAGGTCTCAAACGTTGCAACGAAGCGTCCTGCACCATCTGGATCGGTTAGGATGGGGTATTTTTTAATGACATCATATTTGCTGTCATCAGGAAGTCTTCCCTTATCGGCATATTTGTAATCTAGGAATGCTATTCCATGCGTGAAAAAAGAACATTTCTCTAGATTTAGTTTTAAATTGTTTTCTACACAACTGGAATATCTTTCTTAATTTTTGAACATGTCTTTCTAGGAACATCGTATTACTACTAAATTAACCAAGCAGGGAAAAGATTGAGAGGGTTTTAAACCAGAAAAAGCCAGGGTCTTCATGCGCTGGAATGAGTTCGGTGCTATCTCTAATAGGTACGGAAGTCGCATGTAGCGATAAGAGCTATTGGTCGTTGAAAAAGGGGTTATATTTCGCCAATTTAATCGGGTTCTGTTCGGTGGAACCCAGACATTAAATCGAAAAAGACATAAAATTAAAAAAATTTCGCTCTGCCTAATTGGTCAAGAATATCGTCTATTCTTAGAGGTGGGGATTTAGCTGCCAGTAGTTTTTCGTTGACTTGGCGATAACCCACTATTAATCGCCATCTTTTTGCACTTGTATTTGGTAATGAATTTTTGAGTACCAATAACAGTGGGAATTATATTCAGAAATAGACGAGTCAACTGGAGATGTTTATCTATTTCTGATTTCTGCGGTTCGGGAATTCGGTAGTGTTGTTATAGATTGGTGTTTTATCAATCAGTCTAAGCTTTTGCTTATAGAAATGATGCCGAAAATATCGCAGAATTCGGTGCATATTTCTATTAATGGTTGTTTGAAAATATACGAAAACTTTAATTTGCTTTATGTCATTGTTCTTTCATCTTTTGTGCGTTGGTTTATGGCTAGGATATTGAAATTATTGAGCGACTCAAATTTAATTTACCTGTAGTTTATGGCTCCGTCATTAATAGTGGTGCCAATGTCTGTAATGATAGTTTTTTTTACTGCCTGCTATCGTACGGGAAATTATTATGCCTATTTGTGGTTCTTGATTCGATATAAGCAGCTTTTCACTTGTTGATAACTGTATTTGTTTAATCACTTCTAAACTAGTATTAATACTGCGTGCCTGCGTGTGTGCGCGTGTGTATATTTGTACTAATGTAATTTGGATGTTTTTATGAAAATTTCTAGGCCTACTTGTAAGGCTATACTTTTCACCTTAGAAATTTAGAAGCCAATTGTACTTCTTCATACAGTCCATTTCCCAGTATTTTATAGCATTTTATTGGGAAACTCTCCTGAACTATATGAAATTTATGGGAAACTAGAAAGTTGAACATTTTCAGAACTCAATTGATTTTATTATTCCTTTTCCGACGCCAGAAAAGTTAGCTTTGCAGGTTGAATTTAGATTTTGTATTGATTTTTTGCATTTTTCAGAACTGATATACCGATTGTTAATAACGTGAGTCGGTAATTTGGTTCCGCGTTTTTTACTTCTATAAAATTGCTCAGGCTAAGATTAACATGACACATTTTGTTTATTAATACATGCTCAGAGGGATTTGCTTGTTTTCCGAGCGCGTTATTCTCACATGTCGGTAGTTTCCTGTTATAGCGATTATTTCGATCTCTGTTATTATTTACCGTTATAGCGATTATTGCGACCTCTCTTATTATTGTTACTACTATTAACCGTTTGCCTTCGGTTATTACTATAATAAACGCAACGACCTCCATTTGGTCCGCGATTATTGTTAGGAATCCTTGATAAACTTTTGCAGTCACGTATCGTGTCGCTGTTAGCAATTGGCTAACAGCCAATTTTATTAATTGATATATCGGCTTTCTGTTATCCAGTCTTGGTGATCAACGGTTTGCACATCATCACCGAAGGGCAATGGGTAAGCTTGTTCAGAATCTTGCGGTATGAAAGAGAACTGGCCTATATCTGAATTTGAGTGATGGACTTTTTCTTCAAGTGGTGCCGTGAGCTCCTAGACGCTTTTGCATATAATTGTTGTTATCACTATTTAGTTTTTTTATAGGTCGCTTCCTTGCTTAAGGTACTTTTTGTCTAATGAATGGCGAAAAGTAAGTGAACGGCACTTAATAATGGTAATAGTATTAAGTATTGCAAAGACTCTAATTGAGGAGTATGGTCCATGAATCCTACTTTCAATTATCAATCTTTGATTGTTTGCCTCCCATATTCAAAAAAAAAGGTTAGTTATGGGTTTTGATCTAATGGTGATATTTTTAGGGCATAAAAGCTATAAATTACATCACTAAGATAGAAGCTGTTCTTATACTATTTAGTTGTTTTTACATTAAATTTTTTCTTCCTTTGCGATCTGTTGTAAGTTCTGTTTCTGTAGAGATCACGACCCATTTTCAGGTGCTGCAGGTTTCCATCCCGCTGATGATGGCGTCGGTTGTGGTTGACATACTTGTCTTCTTCTTTTGTATTCTTCGATCGTAAGTTTTCGGGGTCCAGGGATCGGTGTCGTGGTACATACATGAAGTGCGCAGCGTTAATGCATTTATAAAGAAATTTACGAAATTTGTCCATGGGCTTAATTTTTTTATTGCATTAAACAATTTTGATTTAACTAGATATACATTTAATTAACAGATCACAGGATTAAAATGGAGAAATTATAAAAAGAAGATCATATAGCGTACGGGAAGCGATTTATTAAAATCTATTTCCTAAATTTCAACATTATCGAGGTATACCAGCCAATGTTAAAAGGGTAGAAATAATAAGAATAAGAAATAATAATCTTCGGCTTTAATAAGAAAGATATTCATTTCTTGATTGATTGTTTTATTATTTAAATGCTTCTTATATAGTAAAAAAATAGTTAACAAAATGATTGCGTTAGCATTAACTGAAAATAAAGGAATTTAAGTTATGTCTGGAGTAAATGCTTACGCTAGTTTTATTAAAATGAAAATGCTCACTCTATAGTTATAATGTAAATGAAAATAACGCATGACAGTACATGTATAGGATTAAAGATGAGCGATAATATTACGAACTATCTAAATAATTAAGGCAACATTTTTTGCAGTCATTGTCCGTCACAACCTAGGGAGTCTTTTTCCATTTGTTTTAAGTTAGACTGAGTAATTAAATCCCTAATCAAGTCTTCGGCCAACCCATTTGAGCCTGAAACATAGCAAACCATTCGTCTTTAGTATAGCAAGAATAATTAAGAACATTTTTTAGCAACACATAGATAGATGTATAAAAAACAGATAGTAATTCTCCAAAATGAGGGCAAATTTGTTTATTAAAAAGTTCTCACACCAAAAATTCTGAGAGTAAACGCCCAAGCACAGAAGTAGCAGAAATTGAAAATTCTATTCGTTACGCACATATATGAAATTGCTTAAGCAAACGCACCCATTAATCGCATACGAGTATTTGTAGAACAGTGCGAATACACAGCTCTATTCAATACGCACATTATTACACACAGATGTTCATGGTGCGTCATCTTTCGCATAGTTGTATAAACTTCATCAAGTGTATTTTTTCAGTTCTTTTACTCTCTCTTACTCCCTTTCATAACGATTGTTTCTATTTTTGGTCCCGCATTGCGACATGATACTTTTGTTGCGCAGATGTTGCTAGCGAAATGTCTTGTCTTATGTATATATTGTTTTTGCTCGTATAAATATATCTTCTCAATATGTATACCTTTGTCTTAATAACAAAAACATAATATGCTTAAAATGGAACATTTCGCTAGCAACATCGGAAACCACAATTACCATATCGCACTCCAGGACACGAAATATAAACAAACAAGAGAGCAAAAAGGTTGTTCAATGTGCACGTGTAAGACTGTGCCCATATGTATGCCACAGCGTTATATCTTGGACAGACATATGTAGCGCGTAGCGGAAATGATTATGTGAACTTGTGCGTACGTTTGCGTAAGCATATAAGCATAAGCAACAAAAATTTGAATTATGATTTTCTGTTCTGTCTGGTCGTTTACTTCTGGTATTTTGTTGCGAACAATTTTTATGAAGACACATTTTTTTTTTCAGACCTTCTTGTGAGATATTTTCGCTGTATGTACGTTTTTTTGTGTTATTTTTTAGGATTGAAGTACATCTTTTGTTTATAGCCTTATCTTAAGTCAAAAAAAATGTTGAATTGTATATGAGTCTGTGGTTCTTAACAAATACACTTTTTAAACGGCAGTCCATAAATGCAGTTGTTAATAAGGCAAACTTTCTTTTTCGTAATGTAAACTTTGTTGGGCTGCCGTATATCGATCCATGTCTATATAATAATTCTTATATACATCTAGATTCCCATGTTTACGGTTTGATCAATTACTTTTATACATACGCTTAAATTCTTCAAACGTGCATCTCTTCTTATTCTTCGTATGCTTTCTGATTACTAAAACCGGTTTGCGTCACTTGCATAGCTTCCATATACATAGCATGAACTTAACAGTTTCGCGCACGTGAATGCTATAGCATTCATATAGTGATGCAAAATGACGTGAGTGCTACAGCATTCAAATTTTAAAGCCAATTTTGTTCATTTAATTTCATGCAACCTTAAGTCATCCCAGTTGAAAAATATGATCTATATTGTCGTGGATGCTATAACATTCATTTTATATAACAGTTAAAATACGATGTTCTGACTACTCTTATAATATATGTATAATCAGATTTTCGATATTACAACTAGTTTCAAAAATAATTGCCTGTCTATTCTTGCAGCTCCTGAAATTTTTAATGTCCGCGAACGTGTTAACTCGCCCTAAATGTATGCACACGTTGATTTTACTAAAACCCATTTTTCACGCATACACTTACACATGAACTCAATTGTAGCTGTAAGCAACCTATAACCATATTCGTTTACAGGTAGATATACTTAATATAATGCATACATACAATACACCTATCACATTGTGACAGAGACGAGCGTAGCTATAAGCAAAATTGTACCGGTACAGCGATGGTGCTGGCAGTTATAAAAGAGCGATGCACAAAGCAACCAATCTTTCAGCTATGTTACGGCAATCAAATAAGTGCACAATTAATTTTATATTTTTATTGGTGAACTATACGAACAAGGAATGGCTGGCTTACCTTAGCCATCCTCCCCTAAATGAATTTTTGAACGATTAGGGGAAACAGAATTGATAGAAGAGACATTTAGAGACTGGGCCCTACTGGTCCACAAGGTCGACTTTTGTAAAACAAGGTATTTTTTAGAAAATCAACGGGAAAGAAAAACCACGAAAAGTAAAGTCTAACGAAGCAAAATCCGGCGAGAAACGTAGATAATCTTGAAAACCGCAAAATCGATCGCTAAAATATTAACATAAGAAATAATGCTTTAATTTGGTCAATTCGAAATACAATACTAACGTCCGACCGAGGTACAGAGTTCAATAATGAATTAATAAACTAAATATGTATGCTACTCGGAAACCATTGAGTTTGTAATGAACACTTTTTAGCCTTCACAACAATGAATGCGATGAATGCATATCCTACCGTCCGCCTTCCTACAATACTATCCAAAACATAAAAAACGATACGCTCTACAAAAAGTATATGGAAAACTGCCATATATGCCCAACGAGGCAACGTTAAATTTAAAAACAACATATAACATGGACAACAATGTCAATTAACCAAATTAAAATACTCTGTAGAAAAACTAAGGAATTCTTAAACAAAGCAAAATAAGTGAGAAAAACTGATTCAGAACATAACTACATCAATTCGATTGACATTAACATAGGAGATCTAACTTTGATGAAGAAACACAATAGAAAACGATTAGGTAAGCCGTATCAAGGACCGAAGTAATAAATCTGATAGAATCCAAGATAAGTATCAAAATTAAAGATAAACTTAAGACTATCCATAAAAGTCTAACTAAAAAATATTACAACTAGACAACTAGAATAAAATATATAAACATTTAATATTTTAAAACTATGACACCATATTAACAATACCCTATAAATATACTGTAATGTGATCGCACATCGTTATATGCATCCACTTTGAAGTGCAACAGAATTATGCAAATTCAGCATAATTCTTGTGCAAAAAGAAAACAACTGCCTGAGTTTACGAAATGCAATACGATGCTAGGCGCCTCAATTAAAATAATTGTTATTTTTGATTACGTTAGCATTATAATACCTGTAAAATTAAGTATAAATAGGGCTGCCAAAAATAAAGAAAGCCAATTGTTGCAAAGCAACTCATACTGCGTACTGTAAAATAAAACAAGGCGTTCAATCCGCCTAAACCTTAAGTTCATAAGGACTGTCTCATGCCGAGCCTAATTGGCAGGTTACGTAAACTTCAACAATACCTCGTCACGCCTGGGAAGGATTCACAGGGAATCCTCCCAAATAAACTTAGAAATTATACACACACACCACCTAATCTGATTACAATACAAACTTAAATATATCTATAATTTCGTAAATATAATAAACCATATCTTTACATTGTATTTTTACAAAATTTATTCACAAATAACATCTGCAATCTGTAAATAAAATATTTCATAAATATAGGAACATATATAAGTATTTTGTACATTCAAAAACAATAATTAAAACTTCTGTAAAAATAATAACTTATAATAATTAGAAATAAACTTATTAAAAAATCATAGAAAATTGTTTATGTGTTGGGTGTGTTTTTCTAAAGGGTAAGTACGTAGTGTGTATATAACGTAGCACGCATTCACAAAATAAAGATCAAGAATAAAACAAGTGACATACCGGGTTTGCATATTATTGGAAGTATTGAATTACACCAGGTGCCTTGTACTAGTTGTTTACATAAATTTATGAATATACCGATATAAGCATAAGTATAATTCCATAAAAATATTTTAGAATTACAAACAATATATAAGCAGTGTTACAAACTAATAAATTCACAATTTCTATGATAACTTCATGCTGAGTTAATCCTGGCAGTCCTGTGAAGTTCAAGAAATCTGTTTTTTATTTAAGAGAAGCACTTCATCGTGAATTTATATTGGCGCATATGAAGTAGTTTAGCTTGGCGTAACCAGCCGAGCAGAGAAAGCTTGAAATATTAGAAACATCTTACAGAAATCTACAACATTAGCCACCACCCATCAAATCTTTGCTTAGGATTCCTCCCTGCTCCGTTATAAACTACTTTATCATCATACTTCATGAATTAGAATTCTTTACACAATACCCACTTCTAATCTCGTCAAGCTTCTCATGCTACCAGACTGACGCCTCTCACCTTGGCCCTGTAATTATCTTCTTCACTTCATAAAATGGTTCATAAGCCAGTTAATAAAAACATTTTGCCTGTCCATGGGGTACTTCAACACAATACATTGTTGTTAAAGTCACAATCCCAAGGAAAAACACAATCCAAAAAGGACTGCGTTGTAGTTGGCAACCGTTATAACTCAGTAGTTGGAAGCATTAATATAACTACAGAATTCAGTAGTTGGAAGCATCAATATAACTACAGAATCAGTAATCATACTAATTAATCGTGATTGCCAATTACACCACATACAAAAATTAACAGAGACTTCAAAAATTAGGTAAAAGACAAAATTGGAGTAGCTAGAGCAATAGCGGCATAAAAAAAGTTAAATTAACATATATATGATTTATAGGATTAACAAATACTTTAAAAACTATGTTAAGGAAAAGCTTAGAACGAATAGGACAATAGACGCCTAAATATTTATTTAATATACAGACATATATTTCTTTTATAACATAACGTTTATATGTATATATGCAAAGAGTAGATGTGTGTAGCATTGCAGTAAGCAATGGAGCGTTGATAGAATAAGTGAAAAATGAAACGAGCGAAGTGACGTGAAGAAACAGAGAGAAACAAGTATCGGTCTTTAAGTGGCAATAAAGTTGTAAGGTCAGTCGTTAAGTGAAGGCAAGTTGTGCTTTTTTTATTATTTCTTTATATTTAATTACTCATGAATTTGAATTACTTTTAAATAAACTTTCTTCTAATATCTTTAACATTAATAAAGTGATATCAAAATCTTTTACATATGTTACCTACATTCAATTCAAACTATCGACTAATTTATAACGTTTAAAACAATAATCGAAAACAATTTTTCACTCAAGACTTCAACATAGTATATGCTATGAAATAATTCCCTTGTCTCGCGAGTTCACCACATCAAACTCTCACAAAACACGAAGATGGCAATAACATCGATACAAACGCCAACTACTTTCACAGGACTTTTCTGGTAAATAAAAACTCGACTTCAAAATACTTGAACAATGTCCACCAGATAACATTACAATTATAACTCTTTCAAAAAAGTTAACACCTAAAACAATAAAAGTTCTAGCGCAAAATTAAAAAACAATAGTGAAAACACATAGATAGAAATAAGTAAACTAGCAACTTGACGAATCAAAATTGCATACTCCTACAAAAGCCGGATCAACTTTACAGATAAGATTGCACATCTATCTCTGATGACAGCGTTTTAAGAAAAAACACATTTGATATTACCATCGAGCTCAAGAGCAAAAAGAAAATGGAAATAGGAATAGAAGAAAAGAACATAAGAGGCGGTAATAATCGTCCAAATTTAGATTCTGTCATGGAAAAGCTGACAGAAAATTTAAAGAAAGAAAAGATATATAGTGGCACTGAAAAAAGATCTATATTTTATTTATATTTATAAAAGAAATTAATTTAAAAATTAATTGAAAACGTTGCAATAAAATAAAGATAGTAATAAGCCCCTCAGAGAAGTCCAGACTAACCCAGTACAGTATCAATTGATAAAAGAACTCTACAATAGGCCGCTAGGTATCGCAAAAAGCACATTTAAAATTGACGCGTTGTTACTTTTGGAAAGACATGAGTAAAATGATACAAAATTTTATAAACAGTTGTATAATATGTATTCCAAACAAATAAGTCACCAAAGAGAAACAAAAAATTCCAGATACCCCAACCAGTTTTGAAATTATACCAACTGGTACAGTTGGTCCCTTAAAAGTATCAAATGGATTTCGCGAAATTTGTAATCCTATCCATAACAAGATGCTAAACTAATAGCTGAACCAATTGCTGAACAATTTATTCTAAATCTTGGTCATTTTAAAATCGTAAAATCCAATAGAAGGACTGAGTCCACTGGTGAACTGTTAAATAACAAATGCGAACTGTTTAACATCAGGCACATTTTTTTCGCTCCGTATCACCATCAAACATTAGGGATGACGAAATGAAGCCATAAGTTACTAAATGAGTCTATGTTAGCATTTAGAAATGATGACGACACCACATATATTCACTAAGTACACTCTATATAAGTTGTAATCGATAACTTATGCTAGTTGCCAAGACGTTTCGTATAATATGAACCAAGGAAAAAATTATAAGTTAATTGCGCAATAAAGTTTGTATGCATTTATGATTTTATAACACAGTAATTATAAGAGATAACTATAATCTCCATAATAAATAACAACATAACACGGTCTTAGGTTAAAATATATACGTTACATTTCCAAAGACCATCATGTAATTACACGCACTGTATTGTAAAACTACATTGCATATACAAATACTTTCAACACCAACATTTTTTTTTGATTATAAGCAAGCTTCTATAGAATAATGGGTGCATTTAATGTAACCACTTAATTTTCGTATAATTAATCTTAGTCAGCATATTTATTTTTACATTTTAGTGATATAATTTAAGGAGCAGTTAAACTTTACTGTTAGCATAAGCATTTATTTCATTCACCTAATTTTAATTTTGTAGTACCGTAAGCAGTACTTGTTATAATATTTTAATATAAAAGTTGTAATTTTACAGATGAAAGAATACAGAAAGACATAAAAGTGAATACACTATAGCAAAAGTGAATTTCCAGTTATTTCAATCACTTCAGAATTTTTATCCGTTCCATAGCCAGATAGTTCACGATTTTCGCGAAATCTAATTTGGACGTTTGGCGGATGGTGCTATTGAACATCAAAAACAAAAATTCTGAAAATAAAAGATATTTCCCGTCGCTTCTTATTCTTTTATTATAACACCCTATCTAGTAAAAGTAACATCTTTATCTGACACGACATGCAGTAGTAAAGTCGGCGACTCATAGTTATAGGTACTAGCCACGTATAGCGTTAATTAAGTTTTATTTTCGGGTTTCGGCATTTTTTGCTGTACGTATGCACGAGAGGTGCGGGAAATGCTCTCTCAAATCGGCCAACCAGATGTAAGCAAAATAAGTCATACTTTGCATTAGTATCGGCTTTTCTGACTTAATTTAGTTTTTCAGAGTTGGATTTAGAAGAGAAAACAGCTGCAAATTGAAAATAAAAGCAATTCAAAAAAAAATTGTTTACCCACAAACATCTGAACCAAAACAAAAAATTTTAATGTTACGAAACGTCAATAAATTAATTCCTTTTTACTCCAATTGTCTAATGAATAACTCGCCAAAGTTTCATCACATACTGTGGCTATCATTGATAGAGAGAGCGCATGGAATAATAAAAACTCATCGCCAATAGTCTTAATCTGTTCTACTAAGCAAAAAAAAAAGAAGATATGTACATATTCAAATCTTACGTTACCAGAAACTGTGTAAGTAAATGGTTTTGTATATTTGCCAACAATGTAAATTAAAATTAACATATTGTTACATGTAGATTTTTGCAAAAATTTCGCGTGTTAAAGGAGGCTTTCGAATACGTTTTAGGAAAAATTGGTGCAAATAACTCGTAAGCCCGCAAAAATTGGAAATTGTTAGCTCTTAATATATATGGAACGGTTTCGGTATGAATACTAATTGGCTTATATTTTTTTAGCTCTTTTGCAATATCAGCAGCGTTATTTTTGGGTTTATTTGTTACAATTCTGATATCTCGTTTTTGCCATTCTATAAGTTTGTTTGGTCGACCTGTTTGGTGTTTATTTTGCGGGGTATTTGTGTGGTTGTAGTTTTTTTATAACAGTTTGATTAGTAACACGACTAATTCCAATTGTTTTTGCTATTTCTTCGTACAATTTTTCCAACTTTTAAACTTCATAATCACATTTCTAACTTTCTGAATGAAACTTGCTTTAATTGATGAATTATCACTTAAACGTACGAAAAGAAGTACATCAAGTACCGCTAACTAAAGATGTTCTTTTCCGAACCCTTCAGTAGTACTGTACGTACACTTTTTTGTAGTGTTTATAGGATTAAAGTATATTTTTTGCTTATACCTTTATCTTAAGTCAAAAATATTTTGAATTATTTAATATAAGTTTTTGTTTCTTATGAAATATATTTTTTTGACGCTCAACCCAAAAGATCAATTTTTAACAAGGGAAACATCAATTTTCGGTACCTCATGTAGACTTTATTGAGCCACCGTATAAATATATCATATAAAATAAAAAGATATTCATTAAAATTCAAACTTAAAGTACACAACTCAGTGTTACTAAGAAACAAAAATATGAAATTGTTTTACTTTTATTGACGAAAGCCTACATAACTCACAATCAAATGGCTTTCTAGGTATGCCGTTCAAAGGAATAAGCGCCACAATTATAATGGGAGAATGAAAACCATTTTCTTTGCATTAGTGTTTTATTTACACAAATAATGTCAAGAAGCTTAACACTGACAGAAAACAAACATCGCTCAAAAAACGAGAGTAGTTTATACATGTAGTCAATTTTAACCGTTAGCTGCGAGTGTAGTAGCGAGTCTTAATCGTTTTTGAAATTAACATGAAGTTGGTATCGATGAATACTTTGGTAAGAGATTTTTGGAAGTATTTCCCTAACATCATAAATTGTAGACAAAAATAACAAAAAATATTCAGTTTTCTTTTGAGATTGTTTTAACTTGTTGTCTATAGTGAGCGCGTACTTAAACAAATCACACTTGTTTATATAACCTTCTTGGTGGACTGCGAATTTCTGGCATCTTCGTTTTCACGATTGAAGATGACCTTGTTCAGTAATTTTCTCTTTATGACGTTTGTACAAGAAAGATTTTTTTTGGGTAGATGTGCTCAGCGTACAAATTATGTGTAGACATGTGTGATGGATATATAAAATAAGCCTAGGCATATAGACAGACTTAGCTTTGATTAAATTGATCCAGAGATTCATTTATGAATCTTATGGTGAATGGCGCAGTCCTCGTACGCGCCAGTTCTGTACCGTTAATATCATTCAAGAACCATTTTCTCGCATGTACTGTAAACTAACAGCGAATGGCTATTTTCTACTTTTATACTACCTTACCACTTACCACTATTACAAGGCGATGTCTCATTTCCAAATGGGGCATCACATTTGGTATTAGTAGTAGTATTCAGGCTTTGAACTGTTGGAGACTCGGCGGATACTGGCGGGGTGGATATGGAAGAAGACATTACCGGCAACACTGACGTGGCTGTGGTGGATGTATTAATGGTTGTAGTCATCATTGTAATTAAAGGAGAAGACGGTGAAGTTGCTGCGGATTGTGGCATCGCCGTTGCTGTTGTGACCGCAGGCTTTAACGTTGTATTTGCGGATATTAACATGCTGCTGATTGTGTCTATTTTCCCCTAAATTTTGCACAATTTTAGCGCAAAAAAATATGTGAGTATCTCAAGATTCGATGATAAATAACTAACTGCACCAATTATTCATTTCTCTTCATCACATTATGACTTCCGTCATTTTAAAATGTATTGCATTTGTTGTCTCGTAATATTTATATTGGCTTGATTACCCTTCTCTCAAAATTTTGTCATTTTTATGACTTCAATGCAATTTTTGCGTTTGTAAAACAGGACATGTATCTATCCACATATCTGTGTATACCACATAAATTTTAATGTCTTTTCCTGCTTTAAAATACAGGGTGACCATATTATAAACTGGAGAAGATGGCAATGCTACTGTTGTCTGCATTAGCAAATCAATTATTAGCATTGATCAAATCAAATTTTTGATTATATTACATTAAGAACATTATAACATGGACCACAGGCGGAAACCTTACAAACAAACACTCGTTTCTTAACAATGTAAAAGATATTGAGAATTGACTTTATAATCACAAAATAAATAAATAACTAAATAACGAAGAGAATAACGATGGAGAGAGATCTAACACCCTTCCATTGAGTAATTCATTTTTACGCATTCGATTGATGACTTTTAATTTTCTTAATAGCAAGCAATTTTGAAATATCGCTACTTATTATATATGTAGAAATTCTGTAGATTTATTATTAATATTAAAGGTAAATGCAATAATCTTCAAAATATTAATCGTACGGCGATTAAACAAAATAAGATTTTGTTGCGCTTTTAGGGTAATCAAGTAATTTTGAAATATCATAATTTAAGCTTTCTCAACATAATAAGCATATACATAAGAAAAGTTTCCTATTTGGATAAATTTAACCAGTTCACAACTGTATTCATGCGTTGTTATCCAAAACGAAAAAGTAGAAGAGAAATAAGCAATCGGAAAAATAAATATTTACAGTGATTGGAGTTCATTGATAAAAGAGCACTGGGAGTTTCCGCATTTTGTGCAGTAATTAACACTCGCAGCCGTATTCTGGCGTTGTTGTCGTTCAACTATCATAAAATTTTTGTTTGTATTAGGCTCCCATAGTTGCTATGAGTTTGTATCATAACCCAAATCCCGGGGGACATCACACATTACAACAAAATAATTAACAAACAAAAAGAAAATTTATTGAGTGAAAAAGTTTAAGTGAAAAAGTTAAGTTATTGCAAAAAAGAAAAATTTTTCCTCTAAAATTTTTGTAAATTTTTTTTTTTGAGTGGGTGAATACGCTATATTTCTTATTGGTTTACTTTATTTTTTATATAAAATATTAATTAAAAGCTTGCATTTACAGCAAGATTTGCAGCAAATATGTCGTCTTTGCCTATAAAGAGGTGACGTAAATTTTTATGACTCCAGATTAAAAGTATATGCAACCATCGAAGAAGCCAGCTCCGAAAATCACTTGAATCTAAAGATCGCATAATTAATGGAAACATTTATTAACAGTAAGGTAAGCATATTAAATACAAAACTACAAATCTTTTATTATTTCTATTTCATTAATGTATGTATTTCATAATTGACATAAACATATGCATGTATTAAGCGTATAAACAGTATACATATATTAATAGCTGGTTGTTTATTTTTAGAAAATGTCCTTGTTGCTGGAGGGCCAGCTTTTATTTTTTGGATTTTGACGGCAACAACTAAACATTAATAAATATAAATTTTTCTCTTTTCTACTTTTTTATTTACATATTATAGAAATGAAAATGAAATGAAAGTCTTATGCTATTGGGGCAAAATTGATTGTAAACTATCAATTTGGTCGCGAAGAAAAGTTAATTTTTAGATACGCGATTATCCACTTAAACCAAAAGTGACACAAAAAGCTCTTTTAATAACGATTTCGCTAAAACAGGTTTGTTAGAGTATGAAAATCATGCGTAAAAGTGTCAAAAAAAAAATAACATACGTCTTTACGAAGGAGAAAATACTTACAAATGGAAAACATTGAAGGTAAATTATTAATGCATAATTTTATATAACAACTAATATATTATTTTAAATGTGTGTAGATCGTAAAAGAGTTTACGAAAATTGCAACTAGCGACAAATAAATTATTATTTGACATTGTCGAAAAACACCCATATATTAAGAAAAAAAAGATGAGTCCGGCAAATTCACATGAATTTAAAAGTAAATAAAAAGTTAAATAGTACGAATGGAAGTGTGCGGAAATGGAGCAAAGTATGTATAAGCGAGCATTTGGAAAATTATTTATTTAAAACAATTATCATTTTATTTTCAGTCGTTAAATCATTAGAGAAATCAACTAAGATGCATTGAAATTTTTCTTGGCGTTGGAGGTAGGCCAATAAATTAATAAGATTTAAAGAAATGGCTTTAGCGACATTTGAGGAAATTGGTGTCAGTGGACTGCTAAGTGTACCATCTACAGGAGGCTTCAAAGGAGGTAAATAACGCTTACATTTTATTACCACTTTTAATGAGTACTTATTTTATATTGTATGATGCATTTTAATGGAAGCAAACAAACTACAACAAAAAATAACACAACATACGAAGATTGTAACACTACAATATACGGCAGGAGCTCAACATTATGTCAGGGATGATTCACAATATTCAAGGGGGGCTCAACACCATGGCAGAGACAAGCACACATACCAGAAGAAGCACAAAAAATAGGCTGCATTAGCAAAGATGAGAACGTAAGCGGAAATATCCGGAAGAACGCTTAAAAAAGCTATCGAGAGCAAAAATTTTGGGATGAAAAGGGTTAAAATAAAGTAAATAACTAAAACTGAAGTTTATACGACATAAAGGTATAATTTTCAATGCTTCATGATGAAATTTACATCATAATAGTAATTTAACATAAAAAAATTAACTGTATCAAATTTGGTCTCGGATGTCGGCTTATTTTTTGATCCTAACCTAATAAGGATATTCAAGATAATTGATCGTTTGTAGAGCAGAAAACTCGAAATTTTAATATGTGGTGATGAAAATTTACCCATAATAGTAATTTCATATAAAAATAAGAATTGTGTTAGACATTTGGTGTGAGGTATTTAGTGTCGATCTTGCCCGACTATAATGTTCATACTTGTTTTTATACAAGTTGAGTGGAATTCATCAAGAACAATTTTTTAAATATCAAATGGGAAAATAATCCATAATATTTTGTTTCATTAACTTTTTTTTTGTCGCGTTCTTTTTTATGGTTGCCTTAGTCTAATTCGACTAAAATAGTTCTACTTGTTTTAATAAAAAGAGATTTCATAACCAGACATCACAACTCAAAAATATAATTTACATGAACTCCTTATTTTCTTTTCTTTCCAAGATGGCACGATGGCAAAAGAACACGGTTTACTTGTGAGAAATGTAAAGAACCGGTATACCCGCAGTGTAGGAAAACATTTTACTCATAAATTACCATGAACGCTGAGTGGCCACAAATGTGAATGATTTTTTGGTTTCCCCACTTTTTGGCTTTTTGAATATATTTTATATTTAAATAACGTGTTACCAATAACAAAAGTAGCGCTCTTAATTAACACCGATTTCATTGGTAGCTCTTTCATTCCCATTGGCTATATAGGAAAAACTACGTTATAGTGTGTCAAAAGTTTAGAGGGCAAAAGAATATAGATTTCTGTGTTTTTATTTGTAGTATAAAACAAGTGTATACGCACGAAAAAACTAAAGAATAAGTAGATAGTAAATATAACGTGTTTTTGTTTCATAATCTCTTTCGTATTAAAGGGTTGTAAATTTTATTTTCGTCACATGTTAAAATATATTTCAGTAAAAGTTTGCTAAATGATTGTAAAACCATTTTTAAAATTAAAAAAATAATAATGTACGAATAATTTATCTCCATAATTAATATAATATGTCTACACACATATACACACGTTTTTAACATATTGTATGCAATACTCCAAATCTCGCATGACTTATTTTACAAGGCGCGTAATTTACTTACTTTACATAACTGCTTACGCTCCATATTTTTTATACCCACCGCTGTAAGATGGACGTATACTTATTTCATTTTTTTCCATAATGCATGTAACATTCAATAGGAAGTTTCAGAGACTCTATAAAGTATATATATTCTTGATCAGGGTGAAATTCGGAATTGATCTATGCTCTAGGCATCTAGGTTCGTTTGACTTATCGTCCGTGCTAAGTCAGTCTTTCGTATGCTAAAGAAATTTTATTATAAGTTATATCCCTAATATCTGATTTGTTTACTTTTTTTCTGTATTCAGCTACTCACATATCGCATCGGAATCAATATATATCAAAAAAGCTGGTCCTGAGGTCTCGCAACGCACGATTATTCCCTTCCAGCTGTTTAAGTGCTCGATTTGCGGTTTCTAATGATTTCTTATGCGCTATGGTATATTTATCTTAAATAATTATTTTGCATGCTTGGAGTATTTTACGCAGGTCATAGCAAGTGGTATGACAAGTAGGCATGTCAATATTTTGTCAATATTTACAAAAAAAGTTAAAGTACCGAGTAGGCAGTTTTCTGTCATGCTACAAGGTTACTGCGATACCAGATGATGCTAGTGCTAGCGCATTGTTTTTTTGGAAGACATTTAATTATCGCCGTGCGGCTAATCATGTACCATTGTCGCTGGCTTTCCAATACTACCGTCAATACATTAACACCTAAGAGAGGCGCAAAAATGAGAGTCAAATTGACGTTTATTTGTTTTGTGCAAACAAGCTAAATAAGCAATAGCAAGCATGCAAAATGAAATGCAGTGAGTCTCTTCTCAGACATAAATCCCGCTTAATTCAAGAAGGGCTCTTATATAACTGCCCTAAAGTTATTCACTCCCTTCCCCAATTACTATACATGAACCCCATCAAAAATATGTGGGATGAATTAGACCGTCGTGTTCGAAAACACTCAATCTCTCAAAATCTGAAAAATATACTACACGGTATATGTCAAAACGTTTAAATGACTTTATAAACCAAAATAGTACACCAATTTATTTTTAACAATAGGCGGTTTTGTTTCTTCGTATCCTTTCTTATTTGAAAAAAACCCAATATTAATGACGCTATTTGTTTTGAGTTGTTGAAGTTATTTAATTTTCTTGTCTACTGGAATTATGTTTAGTTTATTTTTTTTCTATTTTAATGAATGCTAACACTTCAGTTACAATATATTGTTGGTAATTAATTCATAGAAATGATGTAATTTTCATCATTATATTTAATTTTCTCTTCCACTCCCGTATGCCAAACCTTTAGATCTTTAATGCTTATACATGAACAAATAATAACAAGATTGAGTATATAAAAATCTTTCTTTTAACCAAAACAGGGAGCAATACTCTCGATATTTATTTAATTTTTATATAATTTTTTAGGCGAGTTACAAGTTTAGAAATTATTTGCATTTTTAAGATTTTTATAATTTTTATGAATTTTGTGGCAGCGATCCTTTATTTTCTTCAATCAACTGTCGCAATTGAGGTGCCTCCACACGAATGTCAGCGCCATCATTTTCATAGCTCGCCAGCGCTGGAGTATTCCTATAATCTTCTTCCACTTTGTAGTGGACGTGAATGTTGTGCAGCGCTGCACAAACGCTCAAGACTCCTCCCATCTTCTTTAGGCTGTAGCAGCTCTTCCAGTCTCCCTGCAGAATAGCGTAGCGATCTAGAGAACTATCCAAAAACTGTAGTTAGTTGAAGTATTAAATACTAATTAACACATCAATGCATTTTTCGACAATGTTCCTCACCATGCAATGGATTTCCTTGTATTTTTTTTTTTTATGGAATTCGCTGAGCATCTACTGTCACCTGAAAAAAAATTAAAAGGATGTAATTTTTTGGCACTTTCATTTTTTTTATTTCCGCTTACCGAGCAGCCAAACCCAGTCCTATGATTTTCCCGGTAAGCTGAAACCTTGAAATTGAATGCCATGATTTCTACTTCATGGCCGCAAATCAAGAAAAAAAATTCTTAATTTTTTGTAAATAAAAACAACTTGCTAATATGTAAATATTCCGATTACTTACTATCACTCCGTTTAGGCTGTGTTTTCCTCTTCGGTTAATGAAAATTGCTTCATTTTTTGCTAGCTTTGAAAAGTATATATGCGTTCCATCAACACATCCAATCCATGTAATAAATTGTAAAAATATTACAGCGTGCATTTATTGTAAAACAAAAAAATCAATTACTTAAGCCTGGAATAATAAATTGTTGGTAAAACCACATCTTCTTATCTGCGTTTACAGTCCATTGGCTCGACTACGCACTAAGTTTTGTTACAACAGTTGATAACGTTCTTCGTGCAACAATTGCGGTCACTACAGGCCAGACATTGATAAAATCTTAAAGCCGACAACTCTAAAATCATCGTTAAGCGCAACACTGGCGGTATTTACGTATTCCTGATAACAATCCTCATACCATTCTTTCCCAGAACGTAATGGAAAGTTTTTGGAAATGCGGAACTTCTGCATAAATGTACACACAACAATATAACATGTACTTATACGTCGTCTTAAAATATTAGAAACAATTTACTTACCCGTTTTGAGGCAGTGCTATGGGACCGGATGCATCCCGCAAAGCCTTTCTCGCCTGTCTCATGTTGATCCTGCTTTCTGCGTCGCGGCTGTCGTTTCTCTTCTATTTAATAAACGAGCATAAAAGCAAGGTAAGATACACTTTGCTGGAAATCTACACATCAGTTAACGTGGCTTTAGCTCGATATTTAGAAAAAAACATTGTACTTAATTTTACCAATTTTTTTCTTTTTCTCGACAATTCACAAATGTAATTTCGGACACACTTTATTTTTTTTAATTTTTTGAAATTTTTGAATTAATTCATTTTCTTCATCGTTGCCTGCTTACATGATTGACCCCCTGAATTAAGTTGTTACATGTGTTTTTTGCACTCGGTACATTACAAATTGGCGAAGAGAATAATTCGGTTTACGTAACTTTTACGTGAATTAAAAAGAAATTGAAATATCTACAAAGGATGAGGTCGATGTACAACCACTAACTTTTCATGATACAACACATTCAGTGGAATTTTCTTCAACAAAAGAAAATTGGAACTTTTGTAAATAGAGTATAGACCTTAATTTTTTTGAAATAAATTGCCAGAGATAATGTCAAGAAAGCCATCCCACTTAAATCTATTGCGAGTAGCAATCAAACTTAAATGATGGGAATATTGTGATTAGAAAAGCCATGATGCAAAAGATGTTCAGCAACAGTACATGCCAAGTCTGTGGTAAAATAGGTCACATTGCCTTAGTTTATCGTTGAAAATCAAAGGCTAAAGAAACTTTAAATTTTGTTAATAGCGAATCAAATTTTGATACTTCTATTTTTAAAATCACAGATAAATCTCACGTTGGTTCATACACGTTGCTAGTACAAGTTGACAGTGCTGGTATGCAGCATGTGTCATGGACGCCCCCTGCGCGTTATTGCCGATATCATTTTTAAAAGACAGCAATTTTTACGTCAACTGTAAAGGTGATCACATGTTAACTGTTGGCCCAAATCCTTTATAACGGCATCATGTAGAGCGTGGTTGTTGTAATATTGGACATAACAAATCCTCCACTCCTTGGTCCCTCATTTTTTGGTGTTTGTCGTTTTAAATTACATCAAGTAGATGAAATAAATTTACATAAAGGTTGTACGTACGCCATTGATCATTAAACCTTGATCAAAGCGCCAAACCAATTTTCCTCAATCCTTGACCATTGTCAAAAATAGAACAAAAGCTAAATGATCCAATTGAGTCAGATGTTTTGGAGCGAGTGGATAATTCATATTGGGATACACCCTTGATACCAGTTTTGAAAGAAAATGGAAATGTATGTGGCGATTATAAAGTTGCCATCAACAAATATTAGGCGGCATTGAAATATCTTTTGCCGGGCATTGATTCTTAGGAGGCGGTACAATTTTGCTAAACTTAATCTATATAACCCATACTATCAACTTGAATTAGATGATCGATCTCAATTGCTTTACGTTTGGAGTACGCTTAAAGGTACATTAAAAATAAAACGCCTACTATTTAGTGTTAAAATGGCGGCAGACATATTTCAAAACACAATGGAAAACGATTCATTTGATGTTCCTAATATTGTTGTTTATCAGAACGATATAACAATTGGCGGAAAAGATTTGGAACGACAGGTTAAATTATTAAAAACTGTCTTAAAAATATTGCCGACTAGTGATCTTGAAGTAAATAAAAAAATCTTTGGGAAACTATTCCAAATTTATACAAAATTTTACTCAGAAAATGTGTGTTAATATAGAACAACGATTTCGTTGGAATAAACATTGTCAAGAATTTAACACATTATGACACAATGAAAGCAGGCATAACCTCGAGTCCAGTATTCGATAATTAAAATCTATTATTGCCCATAATATTGATAACTGATGCATTAAGCAATGCAGAGGCAGGAATTTTATCCCACAAAGTTGATGATGATCTTCAACCCATACGTTGCATATCTAGAGACTTAACCAAAAGTGAAAAGTTTTAATACTCTCAAAAAAGAGGCATTGTCTTCTGTGTTATAAAATTAAAATAATATATATTAGGCAATCAGTTTATATTGAGAAACCCTTAAAGAGCGGGCATTAATATTATCCGGTTTTAACTATATAGTTGAGCACATTTAAGTAACCAGTAATCGATGGTGAGATGTTAATGATAAATACGATTTGGATGACAAATAAATTTTATTGATGATTACCAATCATCTAATTGAAACTGAAATTCAATTATATAAATTTTTTTTCGTTGAGATTTGCTTCGTTAAGTGAGTGATCAACGCGCTTGCTGAGGGATTTTAGAATAACTGTTCATAGCTTATTCGTTTCTGTTTCTCTTTTTTTTACTTTTTTTGATTTGCATTTGTTGTATTGTTTTGGTTATCATAACTATTACAAATATAAGTGCTCAGAGCATAAGAATTTGAAACGTAGGAGTTCGTGGCCCTTCGAAAACAACATTTCTTCCAAAGTTGTAATCTAGTTATATAGAGCTGAGACTGTACTTTGTGTCGCCTGGCTACCCCAGCTACATTTATAAAAATAATTTATAACTAATTTCAACCTATCGGGATTACTAATGGCGTGACGTCACATACCTGCTGTCCGTCGGCATTGTTCTCTTGTCCATAATTCTGTGTCTATGTATTTGACAGTCCGTTAAGCCAGCGTCCGTGATTACATCAACACACACGCACATGTACACTCACTTACCTCATCCTTGTGAAAACTCCTATTCTTCTACTTAATAAATGTCATAATGGGCATCAATTTTTTTTTTCTTATTATTGTTATATATAAATTTGTTTTTTCTTATTTCTTAAGCTTATTATAATATAATATACATGGCTTTTTTTTTTAAGTTTTCGTTTAATTAATTCCTCTTCTCGACATATTTCTTACTTGGTGTGATGTTCTTCTTCCCTCCCTTCCTCACACGGAGTTTTTTTTGCTAGATTGCGGCACTTGTATTCCTTTCGAGGCGCAACAAAAAAAATATTCATTTTTGATTTGTTCTTTTCAAAACTACCATTGAAGACGATTTCTTGATGTTCACATTCTCTCGAATAAAAATGTTAACTAAATTTCTTTTTCGAGTTTCGACTTTTTTCTATAGGTATACATAATAGTTGTGAGAAATGTTATTTCAAAGTTTTCCAGTAAGGCGTAAGCAAAATAGCTCATGCTTTGCGTTAATATTAGTTGTTTTGACTTAATATTTGTGGTTTTGCATTGCATTTGACTAGAAAACAACTGTAAATTGAAAATAAGATCAATTCCAAACAAAACTGTTTACTGACTGCATTATGAGAGTATCTGATTGACTGCTATATATGCACAGGTGATTCATCGCGAAAAAAAACAAATAAATCGAACACAAAGGAAAAATAAACCAAAGACAACATATTTTGATGAAGTATAATTAATAAAGTAAGGCTGTGCTGAACAACGCTATCAAATCTTTCAAAAACGAGAAAAGGTATTCTCAAATTACATAAGTTTGTACACTATTGACAAAATGTGGTACGGCCACAAGGTCATACGTTTCGGACCGTAGAGGAACTAAAAATATTGTAGTCGATGCGCCGTCTTGTCAACCTCTAGAAGCCGCTCAAAAGGTTCTCATAAGCAGAATTCCTATTGGATCAAGAAAAATATGAAAGAAGTGACCGAAAATCCAACAAATACCAAGTGTGTATGATAGTAGAGGGAAAATTGTACCGACATTTGCCTCGAACCACCACCGACGAAGACGACAAGCCGAGGAAATTGTGCGTTTCAAATTATTTGAAATGAAGGGTGTTATACGAGAGAATCATAACGATATAATCGTACGCCATTTGAGCATCGTATGTACCGCGGTATTAGCCGGTACGTACACAGGTGTACGTCCTGTGTAGAGTATGAAGTAGAGCAGTGTAAACTTACAGGAGAAATGTTCACAGATTTACTAGAAGAGTCGTGCACGGCAGTTTGTTCCGATTTTACTGATCCATTACCGTACAGTTAACAAAATATTACTAGTACTTGTGGATAAATTTACGAAATGCACAGAATTGGTCCCATTGCAAAGAGCCATCCCCGAAGAACTTATAAAGGCATTTCGGGAGCGAATTCTAGGACATTTTGGAGTTCCCAATCGCCTTACTACTGATAATAGAAACCAATACAGCAGTGAAAGCTTCCGCCAGTATTTGGAGAGTATTTGAATTGAACACCGTTTAACAGCGCCATATTCACGCCCCCCACGCATTTCTACCTAAAATTAGTCTGACAAGAAACACCGCTGTATCCGATGCACGTAAGAGCAAAGGAAACATTATACTTTGAGTCGTAGGAAGTGGAAACCCCGAATAGGAGATATAGTGATAGTAAAGCATGACGCGCTGCCAATGGCCACCTATCAATTTGCCGCCAAGTTAGCGTCACGTTATGTAGGGCCGTATACCAGAAATAGTTATGTGTCGCCGGTAATTGTTATTTTGAAGGGCGACCGTACGCATCGTACATCTCACACATCCGACTTGAAATCAGTCAACCTGGATGCAACCAACTCCTATGTCCCATCCGAATAACTTGTCCACATAGACAAAGCACCTTTTTTTTATTTACCCACATTAATAATTATACTTCTGGATTGATTGTGTCTTTGAATGGCAATTTATTAATTTAGTACTTGTGTATCGTTTTAGAAAACCGGTCAAACGACTATGCCCGACGAAACGACCCGGTATGGACGCCGTGGAGAGTTTCTCCGAGATTTGGAAGCTAACTTCCAGCGATTCCAGGCAACTCGTGAATTAGAGTCCGAAGAGGACACCCCGGGAGCTTCTCCACATCTCATAAAAGAGAGGTATTACTAAACAAACGAGAAACAAAAGATTCTCTATGAGTCTTTTGTCATGAGTGATTTTGTTGGTAATGTAAAATAAATCATAGGCTGCTCGGCTATTCTCCGCCAAGACCACCACTTTTTATTGTGCCAAAATAGATCCGGCAAAAGAGCGCCACTATATAACAGTTGAATAAAACTTTGATGCTTGCTTCTAGCGCCACGCCAAGCTCGGGAATGGAAATTCAACTCGCTCTGTATTGAAAATTATCGTACTTACATTGTAAAATTTGAGCGTAGTTTTGTTTATAATTATTATTTTGATTTAATTATAACATATTGATTTTAGCAGTTACTATATATAAGGTGTTGAGTGTAATGTCATGTTTTCAGCGAAAATGCAACTCAGCATTTTCGCAAGCGTGCCACTTGTTTAGTTAATATTTCTTTTCTTTATTTTTTTTCCTATGCACGCTACGCTCTTCATATATATAAGTCAAATGTTTACTGAATTAATAAGAGGTTAATTGACATGAGGGTCTAAAAAGGAATGAAACGGGTTCATTCTTAGGGGAAACAACTCTCTATAATCTCCGAGAAGGTAAGACCGTCTCTAAACAGCCACTGAGGCTACCTTGGCTTTATTTTGGTAAAGATAAATAATTTTTCCGGTGACGGAAAAATTTACGAGCTTCAAAATTTATGTGAAGGCATCTCAATTGATAGTTTTTAAAGTTTGTAATTCTTCACTCATATAATGCCACAATGAAAAGAGAAAAAAGTCCAAACTCCGTCTGTATAGCAAAAGGGTGGGTTTTGTACTTAAAAATGGTATGATCTTTGTTTTTGGATTGGTACCGTTGACGGACAAAAAGACTGGCAAGGAAATAAACAGATCAAGGCATTCTAGATTGAGCCGTCAGGAAGTGAAGAACAAGAAGAGGAGAAAATTGGCAAAAGTTTAATTAAAAGCTAAACTGAGTATCTCTTTGAAAAAAGTCAAAACATTTGGGTATATCTCTAAAAATACTTACAAAAATTTTCCAAGTTTACAAATTAAAGCGACCAAAACAAAAGACGGAAAAGACAGAGTTAGATAAGAAAAATTATATTAAAAAAAAAATATTGTTTAAAATTTAGGTTTAAAAAAAAAAAATTAAATAAAAGGTTAAAAATGTTAACAAACAGTTAATCAAAACTGCACCTATATATTCATGAAGATATATTACAGCAATTATGATTGTAATAAATAAAGAATAACTGTTAAGTAATAATAACAGTCATAAAAAAACAAAAAAACCAGTTTAACAAAATAATTCAAGAACAAGAACTGTTAATTTCAACATATATATGTCCATGCTTGGGACAAAAGGAAAATGTGCGTGATGCAAGACAAAAAGGATTCAAAGGGACAAAAAAACATACATCTAATTTCTGGCTGGAGACGAAGACCTGGAGCACCTCTCGGCAATCATAGAAAAGGAGTGGAAGGAAATTATCTCTGGTATGAAGGGAAGATTGCCACTGAATTTCTAAGTTGGTATGGTAAGGGTGGTGACTGCAGCAGAAAACAAAAATAGGATTATGACGCTGTAATAAGTAGTTGCTTTTATTTGTGAGTTCTTAATTCAGTTTAATTGCAACAAAAAAAAAGAGGAATGTAACAATAGTGCCTGCAGCTTAAGCGGTAAACATGGTTTTGTGAGGATGTGTACGTGTGCGTGTGGGAGTAAGTGTAAGTGGCGAGCGACGTAACGGATCAACAGACCCATAAGCGCGGACTAACGGAAAAGAAAACAGTACAGGCAGACAATAGGACCGTTACTTCACAGTATGGCGTTAGTGACTTCGATGATTCCTTAGTTCCCTTGTGTTACTAGCCAGGCAAGGTAAATCGCAGCCCATTTGTGATTCCTGTGAGTTTCAGCTTTCCTTCTGAGTTTTCCTTATCGTTATTTATTAAGCATTCTTTGCCAAGTAATATATCTATTCCTTGTCGATCAAGAATATTAATATTTATATTTGGCAGGTTTAGAAGACAATAGGGGATTTTTGATGGTTTTTCTATTCTAATATCCTCCTGAAAATCTATAGCGGCAGCATGGAAATTAAGGCTGGGTCGTATGGACTCGTCGTCGACGTTAGCCTGATTTCTGTTGTTGAACTGGGTTTTATTACTATAGTTTCTGTTATTATTATTGCCATTCCTATCGTAATATTTGTTTTGCTATTGCTACTGCTGAAATGTGGCTTATTTCTGAGAACAGATGTGGTAAACTTAAATCGCAAATTAAGGTTCGGTAGGTTTGAAAATAAATAAATAAGAAAATTATCTCTAACAGAGGGAGAGAAAGAGAGAGAGGGTGAGTGAGAGTGACTGAGAGAGAGAGAGAGAGAGAGAGAGAGAGAGAGAGAGCATTAAAGCATTAAAAAAAGAAATGCCCAAGCCACAAGCTAATGCCGTAACCACCACCTCTATCAAAGTAAAAACACTCCTATTTGACGGTATCACCAACTTCAACGCATTCAAGCTACAATTTGGTGTTGTTGCAACAAAAAATATGTGGGATGACGACGATAAAGCAGTCGCCTTAATGACCTCCTTAAGAGTATCAGCAGCAGAAATTATCCAGATAATCCCGGAAGGAAAAAGAACGGAATTCGCTGCAGTCATGGATGCATTGGAAAGGAAATATGGTGCCAAACATGTGAAGGAGGTGAGCCAATTACTACTCTTCGCGCTGCCAGAAGCTGAACGAAAGGATCCAAGATTATGCTACCGAAATTGAAAGCCTGGCAAATCTCGCGTATATCGGTGTGTCTGACGACGTGCTGGAGAAATTAAAAATCGACGCCTTTGTTAAAGGACTTCGTGACGCGGAGCTTAAAAAAGCTGTATGGACGTCACCTAAAACGACGTTCACGGAAACGCTTGGCTTCGCGCTTACGCAAGAAGCAGCTAGTGTGCTGTGAGAACGATATCTCGGATGTCGTTTGCGCGGCGCTTCGACAAGTCGTGCGCGAAAATAAGCGAATGCCGATTTCAAAAACACGCAAGCGTTATGCCTGCCAAAAACCTGGCCATTTTGCACGGGAATGCCGATCAAAGCACAAAGGATCACATTCCACATCACCTTCACGGAATATTAGAGGAGGTGACAGCGAAATATCCAACGAATAGGCGTTAAACTAAAAAGAATCAGCACAACGGAGCAACGGCTGACACCGAAATTTAGTAGCCCTAGGGTCGGTATAACTCAATCAAAGAGAAGCAACAGCAGCCTAACAATTGATGGAAATATTCAGGGCTGTAATTACTTCATCACGCTGGGCACTGGTGCTTCTCATTCAATTACCAACAGCACAATAGTGAAAGAAAAACTCGACCCGTTAGTCGGCGCATGTTTTTGGACGGCAACAGGTGAGGAAGCTGCTATTAAGGGTAAAATTATGAGGAACATCTCGATTAGCGATGTTTCAATGAAGCACGAATTTCTGGTAGCAGATATAATGGACGAGGTAATACTGGGGATGGATTTTATGGCAAAGCATGGCTTCATATTGGATATGAAAAGGCAAGTGTTACAATACGTTAGCGTGACTTTACTATTGACTGTGGGATACGACAGACAAGCCGAAGTGTTACAAGTTGTAGTGCAACGACAACAAAAGATCCCTCCGAACTCCGAAGCAATAGTATGGGCCACAGTTACCCAAGAGATAAGACTAAGCAAGATATGGATTGTCGAGCCGAGTACAGGATGTACGAAAGACAACATCATCATTGGAAAAGCGGTTGTCTCACCGGTCAACAATTTAATACCAGTACGGGGATTAAACCCAACCAGCGATACAACAAAAGTTCAAAAAGGGGACATTATAGCGCAATGTAAAAAAGCAGAATATGTAGTAAATCATCAAGTCGAAATACCAAAAACATGCTCAAAGATATCCCCAGAGGCAGAAATTTTCATACAAAGATGGACTAGAAATCTAGATGAACAGCAGAAGATAAATGCCAAAAAGTTTTTGTTGGAAAATTGGACCATCGTTGCAGGCGTTACAAGTTCGGGTGGCCGTACTAATATTGCAAGCCATGTAGTCAAGACGGCAGAAGCCGAGCCGATTAGGCAACGTCCTAGAAGAATCTCACTGGCAAAAAGAGGAGAAGTGGCGGAGTTGATCAAGGATATGCAAGAGCGAAAAGTTATCGAACCATCGGATAGCCCTTGGTGTTCACCAGTAGTTCTTGTTAAGAAAAAAGATGGATCTACCAGATTTTGTGTCGATTATAGGAAGCTGAACGAGGTGACCAAGAAAGACAGCTACCCTTTGCCTAGGATCGATTACATCTTAGACACATTATCAGGTTCGCAATGGTTCTCAACCTTAGATTTGAAGTGTGAGTACTGGCAGGTGGAACTCGCCGATCATGACAAGGAAAAGGCCGCGTTTTTCGCTGGCGACGGCTTATATCAGTTTGTCGTAATGCCGTTTGGATTATGCAATTCGCCTGCCACATTTGAGCGCCTAATGGACTGCGTGCTAAAAGGGCTGCTTTGGAAGACATGCCTGGTGTATTTGGACGACATTATTGTCATGACCAAAGATTTCAAAGAACCCCTAAAAAATCAGGCAAATGTTTTTCACCGACTACAGGCAGCAGGTTTACAATTGAGTATCGTAAAATGTATTTTCTTTGGAAAGTAAGTGACATATCTTGGGCGCAAGGTTTCCACGACTGGGGTTTACACGGATGAAGACAAAGTCAGAGCAGTAAAGGAATGGCCACGACCAAACAACTTGCATGAAGTCCGCAGTTTCCTAGGACTTTGTACATACTACCGCAGATTCGTCCCCAGGTTTGCCACGGTTGATAGGGGACTGCATGACCTTACGAAGAAAAATCGATCCTTCATATGGGGGAAGTCTCAAGAGTACGCGTTCACGCAGTTGAAAGAGCTGTTATGCGCGGCACCCATTGCAGCTTATCCAGTACCGGGAGAAAACTTTATACTGGATACCGATGCAAGTGCAGAAGGCCTAGACAGCGTGCTCTCCCAACAGATTGATGGTAACGAAAAAGTAATAGCCTACTTCAGCAAGCGGGTATCCAAATCCGAGAGGAACTAATGTATTACGTGACGAGAACTGCTGGCAATAACACAATCTGTCAAGCGCTTTCACAAATATCTTTATGGGCAATAGTTTCACCTAAGTACAGATCATACTGCTCTGCGATGGTTGCTTAACTTTAAAGAACCAGAAGGGCAATTGGCCAGGTGGACCGAAAAGCTGCAAACGTACCAATTCTCGAATGCCCATCGGAGCGGCAAATCGCATGGCAATGCGGATGATATGTCCATACGACCATGTGACCCGCTCTGCAAACACTGCGTAACGAACGAAAATAAAGGAGGTGTCGTCATCTGCCGGAATATTGTGGAGCCCAACGGAAACTTTTCGAAGGAGGACATGCGCAGTGCCTAAATGGCCGACGAAGTTTTAAACGCAGTGTTAAAGCCCATAGAAAAGGAGGAGCGGCCCACCTGGGAAGAGATTTCAAGATAAAGTCCGATTACGAAGGCGTAGTGGGATCAATGGCAAAGCCTCATCGTTGAAGATGGATGCTTGTGGCGCATATGGAATAGTGAGAAAGCGTCGTGGGCTAAGAAATTACTAGTGGTTCCACAGCCGAGAACTAGTGGGATTATAAGGGAATACCGCAACGGACCAAGCGGAGGACATCTTGGCATCACAAAAACCATGGAAAAGGTCAAGGAAAATTTCTATTGGGTAGGCGTCAAGGATTCCGTAGCAGCATGGATTCGCAACTGCGATCAGTGCAGCAAATCAAAGGGCCCGAAAAGTAAGCCGCGAGGGCGCTTGCAGCAGTATAACGTGGGTGCACCTTTCGAAAGGATCGCAATGGATATTGCTGGACCATTTCCTGCTAATAATGCAGGAAATAAGTATGTACTGGTAGTCATCGATTACTTCAGTAAATGGTCAGAAGTATACCCAATAGCTAACCAAGAAGCAAACAAAATAGCCAAAGTATTCGTCAATAGTTGGGTCACGCGGTTGCATTCAGACTAAGGCACAAACTTTGAATCTTCGATCTTCTTTGGCAAATATTGGGCATTCATAGAACTAGAATGACTCCGTTGCATCCTTAGTCTGACGGAATGCTTGAAACGTTTAATCGAACGCTCCAAGGACCTCTGTGGAAAGTGATCGATGACAATCAGTAGGACTGGGATGAACACATACCAATCTTTTCAATGGTATACAGATCAGCAGTGCACAACACCACTGCTCTACCCCCGGCGGAGATTTCGTTCGGGTCTAACCTGAGGCTAACCGCAGACTTGAAATTCGGGACACCCCCTAATGTCCAAAGGACCGAGACCGAATGTGTTGCTAGATTGAGGGTGATAATGGATAACATGCACCGACAGGTTCGAAACAGAATGAAAATCGTAAGTGACAGGATGAAAGCAAGATACGATACGAGGGCTAACGCCGATGGATTTAACGAGGGGGGTTTAGTATTGTTATACAACCCTTTACGTAAAAAAGGTATGTCACCAAAACTGCAATGTAACTGGGAAGGGCCGTACAAAATCATCACAAGGATAAATGACGTGGTCAGAACTAGATTCAAAGTGGCACACCTGGACCGATTGACCATCTATCGAAATGATCTTGTTCAGGACGAACAAGATTAAGTGGAGAGCAGTGTTACGAAAATCCCAAATCCAGTTAATGCGAACTAATTGATTTTCGTAAGTAATAAGTTCCCTAGTGCATATTCGCGGCGCTTCATGCAGCTGCCGTCCGACGAAAAAGATTAGCAGAAAATCGACGGAGAAAAACCCAGGTGCACATTCGCGGCGCATCACACAGCTGCAGGCCGAGGAAAACGATTAGCAGAAAAGCAGGTTAAACGATTAAAAATGAAGCCATGAAGTTGGGTGATCGTAACATGCTTGTAAAAATGTATATAAGTAGACTATTTGCGGAAGACAGTTTAGTCGGAAGAGAACATCGAGTCGTACGAGAACATTTGAGTCGGACAAGAACATTTGTTAGTAAAGAATAATAATACTTGTGTTGAGCAGTCAAAAAGTATCGTTTAAAACAAAATAAATAATAAATTGTAAATAATCCTACATTTAGGAACATAATAAAACTTTGAAGTGCATTTTCTTTTCAATATCCACGATCTAGTGCTAGAAACCGTATCGAGGAGCGGAAATTTGTAACAATATAGTAAACCTAGCTATTTCTACATCTGTTGCGATCAAGAAACCTCGCCCTCGAAGCAAGTGTCCACCAAGACTATTTTAATAAGACAATTACTATGCCAGCAATACGGCTTTGGCTCTTAGCTTTGAGAGGGTTAATATAGAAATAACTGATTTACATACCCAACGGTTTCGCGGTTTCCATAATCATACGATTTGGTACCTAGATGAGCAATAACAATAAGCCAGACCTAAGAACATGTGTACATGTTCGATCATGCGAGTTGGTACTTAAGGTAGTATTAACAATAAGATATACATAAGAGTAGCATTATAATACATATACAAGTAAGAGCTGAGATTATAATATAGACAAAAATCCGAAGGTCCAAGAGTTTTTTTCATATAAATATTCTTGGAAAGGGACTTCCTGGGTAACCCTGAGTATACCCCGAAAAGAAAACCCGTTACAACCTTTAGGTTCGCAGTCCGTTCGTTGAAGACGCTGGCAATAACTGTGGAGCAAATTTTACGGGTTTCTCAGTCCTTACAGCGTAACGATGATTTATAGCAGCCCCAACACCATAAGGTGAAGCGTTAACCGCTAATAATAGCGGAAATTAAGAACAGTAGTCTGCTAGTGCAAGAACAAACAGTAAGGTTTTGTTGAGCAAGTTACTAGGTAGAAATAACGCGGTGCTCAAATTGGGAAAAAATCTGCCATAAAAATTCACTAGATCGACTACTTCACGAATTTCGCTTTTATTGTGCGGTCTGCGCATATTTGCACGTGCGTGGTGCATCTTCTGCTGCCGTGTTGGTCAAATACTTAACCATCATATTCTATTTTATTCATTAAGAAATCGATTTTTTACACATCATGTCGAATTCCTCTTAACGTTTTAGAACTCTTCGAAAACGGTTTACATGCATAGTATCATCTGAATCACTTATCTTGATAACGGCAATAAATACTGGTGCCCCAGGTAGTCCGTTCAATAATTTTTCAATTTCATGATGCCATCTAGGTCATTCGCAATTCCATACCATAATCTCGTAGGTTCATACAAACCAAGTTGTGCAGTAATTGATTTTCGCTTCAATCGTCACCAACGCTGAAAATCGTAGTTTTATCTATAATATTACCTTTGTTCTTTCTGTTTTTTGTTATACAAGAAACCATGTTACCAACTTGAATGTTGATTTTTGGACATTAAGTTTCGTGACTTTCGTGTCCTGAACGCGGCATTTTTTTAAACGAGCAAGATTCTATTAAAAATTTGTGTGATGAAATGTTGTGCAAGAATGTGGCCTTTAAATGAAAAGGAGCTTGGTTTAGAAACTCTTTCGTATAACATGGACAAATCAGGCCAAATTTATTAACATATCTTCAGTAAACAAATAAAAATGCAAAAATCATAGGTCAAATTATCAAGAGGCCTAATTTGTTATTTTTATATATATATATTTTTATGATGCAGTTGAAAGTTTTGAATAAAAGAAAATACAGTAACGCCGCAATCAAAAAAAAAATTGGCAAATGAGAACAAAAAAGACAAGTCCATTCAAGGATGCATAGAGTAACCGTTGCGTCAGTTGTTGTATTGTGTGATACGTACAGGCTTCTATGGTGTATACGTGAGGATATTTGAGTAAAAGAGACATCGTTTGGAATGTTAAAAAGTACATGGATGAGTTCACACAATCAAGATTTGGCAACCCAAAATCGTTCATTTGACGATTGAGTTAGGACATAATGATTTTAGAAGTGATGTATTAAGTAACTTTTTTAATGTGCATTCAATTACTAACAAATCGTACATATAAATCTAATGCTCCATAGTGATAGCAATACACGCTAAAACTATTATATTTGTATTTTTGATATATGTAATTTGGTAATGACAATGCCCAATTTAATATATTAAAACAATTTTCCCAGCGTAAGTAATAAAACTGTATACGAAAAAATAAGAGGGTAGATGTGAATGTAAGCTGACTTTTGCTTGAGAACTTTAAATATGGTCGCATAAAGGTAAGAACTTTTATAAACGCAATCGCTTATGAAGGTATCAATCATCGTCGTTTTTATAATTATCAAACACCATCATTATTATAACCAATATCACTATTATCAGCATGCCAGCATCCTGCAGCACTTATGTTACTACTCTTTGTAAATTATCGTAGACGCTTATGTATTATAGATTGTAAAACTAACGCTTATCAATTTGGAGTAATCACTAGCCTGGTCTGCAAGATCTTATATCAATGATTAAAGGTATTAGTACTATCACCTGGAATGTTTATGACATTCACAGAAAGAAACAATAAATTTTACTTATTTAAAATATTCATTTTTGTCTAAAATCTGAGACGTGGTTAAAATCAAACTTTTTATTTGTTTCCAGCAATACCCCAGAAGTCGGAATGTCGCAATTTTAATAAAAAATGATATGAAACATCACCTCCACCTAATATGAAATTGATGTACGTCATTGAAGATAAATACTCTTTGCGTAACAATCAATGTGTCAGTATATACCCATGTTATTTTCCCGGCTGTTCCTCCGGTAGTAATTATACTACGAAGCACACAGTCATATTGGACATAACAAAATTAACTCCTTATAGTAAACAATACATAATTGGTGGTGATTTAAAGTATCTGCACGATTTATGGGGTTGTGAAACGGTCAACTATTGTATTAGACTAATATATAAGGCTGTGGATGCGGATCGTATGCAAGTAATGTATCCTACAAAGTAGACGTATATTCCAAATGATACCAGAAGGCATCCTCTATATTAGAATTTTTCTTAATTAATGTATCTTCGAATTCAGTTAAAACAGTTAATGGTCTGACTTCCTATAGTAAGTTGGATTAATATGACCGCTCAGAAGCTCGCGAAATTGTTTTTCAACCTTAACTAAGCTAATTGACCACATTTTGCTCGTTTTGTTGAAAAAAAAGATGTTCCTCATATATAGTCAGATTTATTATCTACGTATGTGCTTTAAATTTGAACGTCCTGAAGAATATACCTAATGCGCCAAAAAAATGTTCTCCTAATTATATCATCCGTCTAATACAAATAAGAAATATATTTAGACGAAGCTAGAAGCGGTTTTTAGATCTTGACGGACATATTCAAATGGGAAATCTTAATAAGCGAATTCTGAACGATAAATTTATAGAAACCAATCTTTGAATGTTTTGTTGTTCTCTGTGGAGAAAGTTTCAACTCCTTTTTGGAACATTGCAAAACTGCTACAGAAAAATTGTAACATTCTTCCAATTTTAAAACAAAACAATTAGTTCTATTATTCTCAATAATACTCGGACTCCCGTAGTAATGTTATCGTTAATGAAGTGACAATTGTTATTAAGCAATTTGATCCCCTTATTATTACGCCACCATCCATCTATCTTACTAACAGCGACGAAATCATTGACTTTATAAGATCTTTGAAAAATAGAAACTCACCTAGCCTTGATGGAATTGACAATTTATGTTTGAGCAGTTACACGAAAAACGAGTCGATTTTTTCACAGTTATTATAAAAGTTATCTCAAGTTATGTTATTTCCGACGAATATGGACATTTCCTAAGATAATTTCAATTCTTAAACCAGTAAATTGTTTCTCATCATACACGAATTGGTGCAAATACAACCAAGCATAATGTCGGGTTGTTAATATCGCGCGAGGAGAGATAATTGATGCTATAATGACGTTCGTCAAAAGAGAAGAAAAGAATGGAAAAAGGAAGGGGTTCGAATTGTGGTCGGCAGAAACATGTGCGGAAAAAACAAATATGTCTTGCCAAATGAAATCAAATTGCAAGAGATGTCAATATGTTTTTTAAAAGGTTATAAATAGTTGGAATTTGTGTTTAAATTTTTATTTTATTTTATCACGTGCTTGTATAAAAACTTTTAATGGATTTATCATTCAATTCAGTAAATTATGTAGCAGTAAATACAAAGACAACGGGAAATATAAAAAGAATCCTTCACATTTTGTCACAAAACAAAGAAAATTCCGATATAAATTTCATCTAATATTGAAAAACGATTGCTTTTTGAAAGCGGATATTGAAACTGGAGTTACAAAATGAATAAATATGTGCTTTCCAGATTTTATTGTCGTTTTGCTATCATCCAATCGCCAATAGACAAATTTATGGGTGGGTTATATATTAAGAAAATTCTTAACGTTCTTCGGAGTTACCAATAAAAATCTGTCCTAAATGAAGCAAATTTTGAACAAATTGTGTGTATAAGAATCTGTCATGACAATAATAACAAATATTTGGTTTTCTTCAAATTTGTTAAGTACTAAGAATTTACATCATAAACTTTGTTTAGTACTGGGAATTTACGTCATCAACTTTGTTAAGTGTTGAGAATTTACGTCCTCAATTTCATCGTATTTATCTTATGTATACAACGTATATATACATAATTTGTTTACTGCATAACATAATCTGTGTAATGATACATATACACTTAGAAATTATTTGGTCCGTTTCCTTTTAATTAATGTAGAGACATTCGTATTCTTTTTCCTATTGAAAGTAATATGACGTAAAAGAAAAATTAAAATGTGCTGAAGTTTTCTTTTGGTAGCGTGCGATTACACCGTGATTGGACCCCAACTTCGGGTTCTCACATTAGAAATCATGGGCCGAAGGAGATCATACATGGGATAGGGTGTAGAATAATCCAGGGCTTATGTTCTGCAAGTGGGTGTCGTATGTCTTTTTATTTATATAAGGGTAAAATACGTGCATTTCTCTTAGGTGTAACCGTCTGTGGAGTGCCCGTGAGCAGCGTGAAAATTTAAAACCCCTCAATATCTTTCTAACTAGCTAGCTCAGCAATGACGTGTGCATTCGTCTCTATAATCTCCGCCCTTCTTCAAATTGCACTTAAGAGTATCTTAAAAAATAATAAAGTTAGTAGTTTGAGCCTGCTAGTAAAGTTAGTTAAGCCAGTTAGTAAAATTTTGGAAAATATCTTCAAAGCGAAGCTTGTTTCCTTCGTCAATGGCAATAACATCTTTCCTACGCAACAGTTTCGATTCAAAAAGAAACATAACATTGTTCCAAATTCTTCATTTTGTTAAATCAAGCTTTGAAACAAAAATTGAGAGATAGATTCTTTAGCTTCTATCTGCGACCGTCTCCTTCCCAATCTATTACAATCGATACATGTTGTTCACAAGGATCTTGTCTATCACCTATGCTCTTTAATATTTTCACTCTAAATATTCCACTACCAAGTGAATACACGGTTTTTATTTTTGTTGACGATACTGCGATTCTTAGTTCCGTAATTTTTGGTGCCGACCCTTTATCTCAATTTCTATTTTTGAAATTATTGACAGCACTTTAAAGTTAAGAGGTTTATTCTGCGCACCATCATTGATAGATCACGGGCCATATATTTTTGCCAATAAGATGAACAGTTGCTCTTGTTATTCCTTAGTAATCTGGTGTTTAAGTACAAGCGTGGAAACTACAAAAAGACGACATTGTTTATAATCCACTTTTCAGCATGTCACAGGTGCAAGTTGTTAGTATTGGTTGTTTAAAGTTGCATAAGAGAAACCGGCTGAAATTGAAAATAAAATAAATTTCAAACAAAATTGTTTACTTCCCAACAGTTGAACCAAGCAAAAAATTTTTAATATACGAACGGAAACTAAATTGATTCTTTTTACTCCATTTATATAATTAATGCTCTGAATTCGCCAAAGTTCATACACTCTTGCTATCGTTGATAAAGCGTAAAGGATTAAGAAATGATTAAATCTCAGCACTCGGCGAGTAGATATAAGATATTAGGAATAAATCCGTTTTAAGATATATTTTGTGAAAATTGAATATAAAGAATAATCTCGACGATTCCCTCTTCCTGTACAGTCAATACCAATTGCTCCCTTGGCGCTCGTCCGGTTCTTTGTTAGGATAATTTGTTGAAACTCAATTTTCTTTTCGACATGAGTTTGTGGTCCGCCAAAGCCCGGAAAAGGGATAAAAATAAAACGAATGCAAACAAAACGTTAACATAAGTGCTGAAAATTTAGTTTCCACCATTCCGCTATGCTTTTGTTTGGTAAACCCATTGAATTTAGTTCCCTGCGTAGCTGCTCCCACAAGCTGTTCAACTTGTGACGTCCTTGAAATTTCTGATCATGTCTGGATGGTCTGCGATGAAAGGCAGCATTGCCCCCATTCGTCCTCTTGTAATTGGCCTGCAACTGCCAATGATTACTGCAAAGAATTTATGAAAGTGGTCAAAGGAATACTTACATATTGTTCTTTCTCTTCATGTTAAATCACTATTCATTTGTGCTTAAAACGTGCTTGCGTACTTCACAAACTATTTTTCTGGCAATGCTAACCTTTTCCTGCGTCTGCGCATAAACTTATGTATTTATAATCAAAGTTGCCTTGACTTTATTACTCACAACTCATTGGAAGTTCAGGTCATTCTATTCTGCATAATATGCGCAAGTATTCGCGACGGTTTAAAAAACAATGCAACTCATTAGTTGCTATTTTCAATTTCTTTTTTTTTTTTGTTAAAAGTGCCTAGTATTTGACTTCGTTTTATTTCGTTTCGTTTTTATTTACGTTTATATCGTTTTGTTATTGACTGACTTAATCATTGTAGACAAACAAACATGAAATTTGCCGCTTATTTTATCATATATTTTTTGAGATCAATTCCGATTGACGACTAAGCAAATGGTTCCCAAGGTAAACCTTTTAAGTGAGCGTTAGTTAACTAAAAAATACATAATTAGTGCCCAGAACACGAAATGCGATATAAAGTGACAACAATTCCCATAAGCAACCACAACCACAAATTTTACGATGCTTGAACGATGGCAACGCCAGAATACGGCTTAAAAATTGTTAATTATAAGATGAAATGGGGAATTTCGCAGTAGTCTCGTGTCAATGGACGAGCAAATATTTCTCTCTCCGTTTGTTTATTTTCCTTTTTGCTTCTTTTTCTGTTTTAGTTCGCAAGATACTTCTCTACTTTTTCTTTAATCTTATATAGTTTACATATAATAGTAATAATAACTTATTTATTTCTAAGCGGCAAATGCGATTCTTTACTCTTGAGCTCTCTAATTTTTCACATCGCATCTAACACAGTTTCTAAAGTTGACAACAAACGAAACTAAATTTCATTTTTTTATTTTTTATTATTGTTATTATTTTTTACGCTTGCGTCAAAAACGTACAAAAATGTGTTCGAATTTTATTCATGAGAGGAAAGTAAGTTTAGGCGTCTAAGTACCCACGTTGCGGGCCTCCAGCTAAAATATAGGCTAATGGAGATGTTAAGTACCGTAGGTTACGAACCGACGTTGGGCACAAAATCACGCTGCCGCAGATAATTTGTCAGGTAAGCTTGTCATCACTGTCGAACAAAGTCCATGACACCTGCCGGCTGTTCGAAATTTTAGCGAGTCCAAACTAACCTTTAGGTCCCTTTAGATGGTATCTTGCCAACCTTCAGACAAATTCAATATCTTTACTGTCTCCAGATACCCTTAAAAAAAATTACGCCCCTATTCGTGATGTTCATCTTATATGGCAATCATTCTAGACTTGCTAACTCAAACAAAGCTCACAAAAATTAATCAGTTACAGATGCGTATTTAATGTGAAGATAAATTGATGGTTAACGTAGACTTCCAGATTTTTGTATTTTGTAGATAATTTCGGTCTTCAATGCTGAGAAGTAATCAATATGTACAATTTCAACTTTTCACACTGCATTAGAAGAACACATGAAGCAAAACACGTTTGCTCTCGTGTTATGTTAATTAACAACTTTTAGGTCAAATTCGTACAATTGATCAATGTTACTGGTAAATATTTCATAAGTGTTACATTATCAGTGTTAACAGTTTTCCGTATATATGTTTAAGTAAGTTAGTATAACAAATATCCTCTGTGTTCTATCATTAATTTGATTGGTACGGCAATTTTTTTCGTCCACTTTTGATTTGGCTTTGAGACCCGTTCTCTTTTTTTTTCAAAATTAATATGTTGTATTTTTATGCACACACTTGTACGCTAAATAAGTCGTACAGCCACATCGCTAACACTAATTTTTCTTATTGTTACTTGGATTTAAGCTTGCAATCGACGTCCTCATTTTATAAAACAATGGAAAATTATCGTTATTTTTATTTGCGCAAAAAATCCATCATTTTCACCCATCTTGACCATGAAAATTGGATGGTAATCGCGTATATGAAAGCTATCGTACACTCCCATTTTTCAACTGGTTTTGCTTCTCGTACGCAACAGCATTCGGCATTGTTTGGTGGCTTCCACTTTCGTTGCTTCACGTGTGCACAATATATTGTTAAATGTTAATAAATAATAAGTTAGTGTTAATTAATATATAAATATTAGGCAGAATGTTTCGACAAACTTGTTTCTAATATTTGATGGGAGAGGAACGAACTTCAAGAAAGACAAGTGTAATGAGACGGTGAAGGGCTTTGCGGAACGCTTCTGATCCCCTTACGAAATAGGTAAGTAGATTGTTTTGATACATTTGTAAAGAAAGTAAATATATATTTTTACATTCTTGCATGAATATTTTCGCAAAAGTTTTGGACTTCAAAAACGGTTTTTAAATACCTATTGCAAGCAGTTGGACTTAAGAAAGAATTAATATGGCTTCAGCATTTTCAGTTTAAATTTTAATTTCTCAGGGTGTTTGGTTATTTGCAATGTATTAATGCATTTCATAGTAGAAATACTAAATATATATAGAAAAAAAGATGTATAATTCAAATGCCCATTAAATCTTTATCCCTTCTATTTTGTTACTGCTTATTCTGCTGTTTATAATTGCGGCGACTTATAAAAGATTATGATTACGTTTTATAACATTATGTGTTTGTTTTAAACAGTGAGAACAAGAACAATAAATTTGTAATGTTTATAATAATATAATAAATTTGTAATTGTTATGTTTAGTCGAATATCACTCCCACGAAACAACAGGGGCTTAAGCAAAGCTTTAACTCCTCCTATTGAACCAGAACAAGAAAACGATTTAAGACGGCACACAACATTATGAACAATATTGCATAGAACCTTAAAGCACAGCAGCGGGAGTCTAAGAAAACATACACAAATCAGGACATCATTTATTTCCTTCAATAGGTTTTTCGCAGAATGTAATTTTGAATTGTAATTCTTATAAAATTTATAAATCACCGCTTGTTAACAAAAGTAAAGTTTTTATGCAATTTGCGTTTGTTTTGTTTTGATTTGTCTATTTATTTCATCAGAGGGAAGAATCAACTGTTATCTTCTTCTTCTGTTAGTCAGTAAATTCACAGCCGAAAATTCGCTGGAATGTGTAAAGAAGGCCCAATGTGAACACAGAGTTCTATGTTTGGGCCTTAGTAATGTTGGGAATATAATATTATTATTTATTTATATTAGTGATTATTTGATTAAGTTTTCTTTTTTTAATTGTGCGCGTTATACGTCCGCCACATTATTTTTTTTTATAGTTTTTATTTAAATGAAAGTCATAATAGTAATTGCATTTACATTGACTCAGGTTAATGAAAATAAAGTGGCTAGAGAAGCGGTTAGGAACATTAAAGCTTATCTCACTTATCTTAATTAAGAAGGAGAAATCAAGAATAAGTCTACGTTTTTCAAGTGACGGTAAGGATAACAGAAGCAACCAATTTTCATAAGGAGGCAAAGATACAATAGACAAGTTCCTATGAGCAAATAGACAATTCTTCAATGTATTCCAACTTGTGTGAACAATGAAATACTCGGCATTGAATAACTTCCTTCCTAAGAAAGAAAGTTTCTTGCATTTTTTTAGGTTTAATTTCATAAAATTTAACGTGCACCATGTAACCAAATTATTGAAGTCAGTTTAAAGCCGACACGAATGCTATTCCAAGGAGAAGAAAGAATAGCTCTTGAAGAAAAATTGTTCTTTTTTAAAACCAACATGGATATTTTTTCTACTTTGCTGTTAACTGCATCGTTGATGCACTCTATTTATATTTTATTTAAGTATTAACTATTAAGTATTTATATTTTATTTAAGATTGTAACACATTTCTTTTTTTTACTTTCTACTGAGACGATAAGTGAACAAGCAAGTAAATAATAATGCACTAGGGTAGGCAGCAGTTCATTTAAGAGCTCTACCAAATAAAACTTATTCAAGTTTTTTCTATCACATCTTCGATTCTAATTAATGCGAGTTGTTATTGTAATTTTTTCTTTTGACATATAAAATGTTTGGGTTAGTTGCTGTGTTTTCTCATACTCTCAAGCAAAATTTACAGCTTCTACATAAGTTTTGGTTTGAGTTGTGAGTCCGGCCTGTCAAATATTCTTTTCTAATCCACTTTGTTTAGTTCTCCCTTCACTTTAGCATTTTTTCTTAATACATTGTTATTTTTCTATTTTGATTGATTTGCGATAATGAAGAAAAGATTTGAGGAATTGTCTTGTGAACTAGTAATTAGATTCTAGTCTTGTTCTTAATTCATTCAAATGGTTTGCCGGATTATATAAATTAAGAGCTGTTCGGATATTTGGAATAATTTATCAGTAGAATACGTAATTTTTCAATTTATTTCAGCATCTGTTAATAGTGCGCTGTTCATTATTTCTACTAATATACTAATAATATGTAGCCGTAGCTTTAGAGGCTCTTTTTAAGTTAAATAATGCCATGGTTATTTCAGTGTTACCTTCTGTTTCTCTTTTTGCCCTCGCTTAGTATTGTTTTAATAAGTTTGTTCTTGAGTAGTTTACCTTTTATTAGTAATGCTTTTTTACCTACATTTTTGGACTGCTGTAAAATATCTACTCTGTTCTTAATTTTTCCTAATTCTTCAATTTTACTCTCTGCACGTTCTCTCTTATATTGTTTTAAATCTTCTTTTCTTAAATAGGTCATTGCAAACTATGATTTCACCTATCCTTTCCATGGAGCATGCAAAACCTTAAAATATTTTTAATAATAAGGTTATAGTTTATTCCAATAGTTTAATTAGTGTGTTACTTATATGGTTAAAAATTTTTTTATGTAAATAAGAGTTTATAATTTTTATAATTATATAAATGGCTAAGCCGAAATGTAATAAATACATGTGGGGTAAGGGGTTATTTTTAGCGGGCCTATTACTCAAAGCTTTGCGATAGTCTGTTCCGAAGAATTCATTTACAAATTGAACGGACCTTCGTATTTGGACTAGAATATGTAGTTTTTGTTATTTGGCGGGAATTTCTAGGATTGTAGAAATTTCTAGAGAGCCGATAGGGAGTTTACACGATTTCAGGCTAACAATGCTTATATTAATACCAACTCACTTATGTGTTTGCAAGAAATACTTCGCTTTTTTCTGGGAAAAGAAAGATAAACCAAGCAGATGCTGGCGGACAGCCTCGGTGGTCGTAGTTCAGCTTAGTTGTGGATTCGTGTGTATTTCCCGTGATGATGACTGCGCACTCGGTGATCGACCTTCCAATTCGGAGTTATAAAATTTGAGTGTCTTAAGTTGTAGTTGTTCAGGATATTTATAAACGGAAACTTATTTCAACAGCCAACATTATAAGCGTGTTAAATCTACGAGGAGATGGGAGGTCAGAAGGTCACAGTCTTCTTAAGATAAAGACTGGTCAAGCAAAGCTGTCTAAACACTTGCACATTCCTAGCGACTCCATTATGGACAAGAGAAAGGATACAGATAGGATCAGAAGACTGATGAACGATAATACTCAATACCAATTGTCTCATCTTACCTTTGTGTTTGGTTGCTTTTGAATAAATGTGCAGCTGTGCTGAACTTTCGCTGCTTTTATAGTTCTCATCTATCTCACTAACGCACTGTCATTGCGCCTTAATATATTTTTACGGAATTTCCAAATCCAGTTTACTCCAACTAATTGATTTTCCCAAAAATAAATTTCCGCGAGAGGGAAAAACCAAGTGCAAGTTCGTGGCACATCATGCAGTTACCGGCCAACGAAAAAGATTAGCGGAAAAGTAGATTAACAAATTAAAAATGAAGCCATTAATATACTTGTACAACTGTATATAAACAGAATATTTGGGAAACGTCGAGTGGTTCGGAAAACAACATTTGAGTTGAAAAAGAAAGTTTAAGTTAAGAATGCTGTCAAACTAAGTAAACTGTCAATAATCCTACGCTTAAAGAAATTGATTGTAAACAAAACCATGATCTTGTGATACGAACAATATCGAGAAAACCAGATTTCATAATAATATTATATATCAAGTTTCAGCTTTCGGATTACGGAGCCAAAGCAGGGAAAAACGTATGAGAAAAGTATAGGCTGCCGTAATGAAACCAATGCACAAAAGGTTGGCTTAATGACGAAAATCCGAAACATAGAGCAGGTAATTAACCAAACATCGAGGATAAATATTTAAGGAAACCACTATGAGGAGGCAACCATGACTGCGCTCTTGCTGCAATCTTTCTTTCTCATAAAAACTATGCCTTAAAATACTTGTGAATAGGTTGTATTAAGTTTGCTGGGATGTGCATTGTAATGATGCATGTTTATTTGGATATAGTGTAGCGCAAGAGTCTCTTCCTGTTGATATCTTAAGTTGTATAATTAATTTACCCATTCTGCTCGGCTTCAGTCCGCCAAGACTTTGTATCTCTTTATTGCCAAATCAACGGCCAGAAGAATCCGTAAGCTTTGTGAAAGTGCGGAATAAAACGCAAGATTTTCATTCAATAAACATCCAAAACAAATGTTCGATGAATGTAATGTTTTTTATTTTACTTCCGTCTTTTATATTAAAATTTAATTACTTAAATTTACGTATAAGAACTAATTATTGCTAAGGTTAACAAAATATGTAATTGGGGGCGCTTCCTTCGTCTTTGCATTCTGCTTTTGTTGCATTCGCAAAAGTGTAACTTCAAGTGTGTCATATATTTGTTTAATTTTTACCATTTTTTGTTTGTGTTGACACACTTTAAATGGACGCGTACCTACAATTATATGCAGTCACACTATAATATAACACACAGGGAGACTTCAAATAGGGATAGCTTTCATTACATCGATTGATTCAGAATCATTTTCAAATTCGACCGAGGCTTGCCTGACCGTCTATTTGTCTGAAGTTTGCCCATGTATTCTTGTGTTAAACACATAGGTCGCAGTTTTCGTACTATTTTGATATAAATTAGGTACGGTGACGTTTCTTGATCTTAAGAGCAAGGCTATTAATAACGGTTCGGGGTTTTCGGACAACTCCTGATATAACGTGGTTTTTGGATAAGCCGTTATATCGAAAAAAATGCAGCTTTAAAATTTTCCGACGAAACTCGCTGTGTAAAAGTTTTTCAACATTTTAAAATTGTATGAAAAATTTGGCTTGGGTGGGAAGATTTTTTGAATTCCCTCTCTCACTTTTACAAAAATTGAATCTTTATATGATAAATACGTCTACTTTTCAATATTCCATGTAGAAAATTGATTCATAATAGCAAATTGAAAAAGAAACCAACCATTGCCGAATTCGGAGCACGTAGATCTACTTTTTGGATAGCACCGTATATAAGGATTCTCAGGAAACGTAATCCCTCATATATAGCAAAAAGGCTCGATTGTTAACGTTTTATGATGATCATCTGTTCATTTAACACAAAAATTAAGTGGACCAAATTTAAACCACATGGGTATGTTTTTTTGACCCCACACCATTTAAGATAACTCAGGAATAGTCCTTCAGAAAAATTTTACGATGAAAATTGGTCCATAGTAGCAATTTAGCAAAAAAATTAAGGAAAGAGAATTTGGATCATGTCGGTCTTTTTGTCAGATTGTAACATATATAAAGGTTACCATGAGAAGCAAGACCTTATACGGAGAGAAAGTACAATTTTTAGTTTTCTGTGGCGGAAACTGAACAATAGTCAAATTGTTTGGGAAGTAAATAAAATTTGCTGAATTTGGATTATATCATACGATGTTTTGGGCATCCTCCAATGTGCGTGACTTCGTGAAAACTATGCTGTAGGGTGAATCCGGTATCATTGCGTAGATTATGATTTGACAATGATGCTGACATGAATGAGAAAATGAAATTGTGTTCACATAGTGTTTGGAATAAGATAATGATGATTATGCTGAAGACATGGGAATATGTAAACAGATTAGGTGCTATTAGTTGTGTAGTGTTGTGAAAAAAGGTAATAGCAAATAATATTAGATTAATCTCTCCGCCTTAATGGTACATGGTACAAAATTATTGATTGTACCGTAGGTGGTTCGACTCTTGTCCTTTTCTGAATTTTGTGGACTACGATAATGACAATGACGATTAAAGCCAATATCAAAGCTACATATCCGTTATATCTTGAAAGAAACTTCCATCTGCTGTCGCCTTAAAATATCCTGTTGTTGTGTTACCTTTTTGAGATCAGTTTGGTAATGTCCTTATACATGATGGAACTCCGCATAGGAATTGATTGGAATCAATAGCTGAGATGGCTCACGTATAATCGCAAAGAACACTGAAGTGTATAGAACGCCTTAAGAGTAAGGGATTCGTGATTCTTGTGCTATTTAGTGAAAGTCGCGGGATTTTCGTATACGTTGATGAAGTCCATGCTATGCGGGAGGAAAAAAGCCATTGATTGCTGCCATTCATATGGATTCATGATTCTCCTTGGGAAACCTTCGGACTACATTTTGGCCTTACGACATTGTTAAAAGCGTTGATTTCACAAACGTATTGACTTGCTTCCTTATATTATATATGTCATAGAGCAGAGAAAATAGCGCCCTCCAAGCAAAGCGCATTTCTCTAGATTGGTTGTGCTTGGTGGGAAATGGCGATCCTGCTGAATTGTTACCGCCCAGAATTTAATTGATAATCTAACGGTCACGAAAGTATCGTTTAGCTGGGCGCGTATAGATCTTAATTGACAAAAACTTAAGACATCTGATCCAGTCAGTGGAATAGTTAGCTTGAATATGATGTGCCATAAATTACTACGAGGTCAAGAAGACAGGTCCGATTCACTTGTGATGAAGGTCCATTAACACTTCTAAAACGGCTTCCTGAGTGCGTTGAATGGTGAACGACGTCAACGTCAATCGCATAGCTAATTTTGCGAATGTCCTGAATAGTCTCTGTTGTTAAACATTTTCTTCCATATCGCGAATGTGGGCTGAATTTTCTGATAACTCATGATTGACTAAGATGGAAGTTTGATTTTTAAGCAAGCTCAATGTGCTATTTGTTTCCTTTGATAATCTCGATAGTGTTAGACAACTTTTTAGCGCACTCTGAATCCAGTACGCCAAATAGTGCATTAGCAATGTTTCTTATGAAATCCATGACGCTTGTTCATTTGTAAGTCAGATTGTCTTTAGTTTGGTGATTAATGTTTGACATAGTGGGTCGTGCAGTTTTTGGCATACAATATCCATGGGGTTAACTCCGCTGCTCAACGTTATAACTTGAGCCTTTACTGGTTTCATGTCATAGTATACGGATAAATGCCATTCAACTTCCACGAGATGAACTGAACTTAATTGGTGAAAATAAATGGCCGTCCTGGAGCGTATTTATGTATTCTAGTTGAGTCGGATAATACAATAGGTACTAGCAATAATGCTACTAGGGATATGGCAAGGTTAAAATTGGATGGTAACTTGGGTCGGTTTTGTGGGGTACTCGATGTTGGTACAAATTGCAGAGCATCTTCGCTTACCGGAGTGTCATCACGTTTGTTGGTGATTGGAAGAGGAACTAGTCGATAGATAGGACGTTTGCAAATGCCAGAGACAGTTCTAATATCCACTACTTTAACATTCCCATAATTTTTTGGATAGGTGGGCACTTTATTATGCCTATCATACCGGGTTTTGCACCTTCGGTTTGTTGCTTCCATTGGTACCAATATCGAAGTACGTTTAGATATTCGGGTGAGCAAGCTTTCCAAAACTCGTACTTTAAATTCGAAACCAGGTTTCATCAGGCTATAAGATTCGTATTGCTGGAGGGCATATTAGCGTCTGCGTGAGTCGCGAAAAGCTCTTCAATGAGGAAATGGACGGGAGTGAAAGCAGCCACACCACTGGGAATTTTTGATATGGGCTAAGAGGTCGTGCTTCTATTTCAATCATTACGGTATCTAACTCCTCGTATGTTAACGGGGCATTGCCAATATTTTAAATAAAAAACAGTTTTGGCGGCCGAATTTGGTGATTGCCAACATGTAAAACCCTTGGCGTAGTGAAGTGACACTGTATGCTCTTATTGAGAAAAATATCTTTTAATATATTTTCCACCTTGTTGTTGAATATATATATGATGTGTTCAACTCGGTTGACTGATTTTTTTTTTTTGGATTGTTGCAATAGAGATTTTGGTAATATCCACGCCTATTGGTGAAGCGTTTCAGTCACCCTATGAAAGCCTCCATTGTGAGATCAGTAACGACTTCAAGATGCACAGCGTGCAGAAAGACAGCAAAATATGGCTATATAAGCCTTTATTGGTCTTTTGCCTCGTATTTTGATATGAAACATTTACTTGGAATCTTCCAAAGCTGTGGTGTTTTCTGCAAAAGAGAGCAAAGTTTGCTTCGCACTATTTTTCTGAGGACGAGATGGTCAGTTTGGATTCTGGTACTTTCTCAATTTGGCAAAAATAGTCTACATTGCATTGACGTTCATTTTCGATTAACACTGGGCACGTGACCTGCTCTTTACTCTTGGTAGGACAGCTTTCTGCCATTATCCAACCAAAAATAATGTCTTGTAGTGTGGGAACATTGTTATGCAGCTTCATTTTTTGGACTTTAATATGTCTAAATATATCTCAACGCCAGTCAGCATGTTTACGTTGTTAGGCCTATTGAATAGTGGGGCAGGTTAGAAAAATGTTGCCTAGAATGTTCCAGTCGGTTATGACCCAAACCTGATTGGCTTAATTGGACACAATATTTGAAAGTACGAACGTCTCAATAATTTCCCAATCTTGAGTGTATGCTCACGTCAATTCTTCCTTAGCCTTATTTCTTTTGTTGTCAATGTCTTGAATTTGGATGCTCACGAGCGTTAAGGATACATCAAACTATTGAACGAAGTTTTTTGTAATAAGGTTGATGTGTTGTCCGGAATGTAATGTTGGTCGACAATTAATTGATCATGCATTGTCGGCTATTATTGTCAAACTTATCGTGCTTAGCAAGGCACAACGAAGAGAATTCTGAGACATAGAGGTAGATAATGCCAAAGATGAAGCTGCTGAGCTGCTTGGTTGTTGGCTAACAATAGCTTGTGGGTAAACTAATTATGTTGTTTGGGCATTCCTCTGATGTCGGGGTTCACGTGTGTTAATATGATTTTGATGTTTTCCCTTTTTCCAGTGGAGTATCGTATGATGACGACCGTTGCATTTTATGCACGTTCTATTATTGCAGTTAGTATGCGTGTGGCAAAACAGTAGACAACGGTAGCATGCATTATGAATTTTGGTCATATGATTCCGATAGAAGGGCTAGGACTATTATTAGACACCTTACACTACTTCGTCTAGTACGGTTATTCAACCGCTTTGGTAGTAATACACCAAAAATTACACACTATTTTTATGTAAATGAATAATTTTCGTTAAGGCTCTCATATTAGAGAATACTAAAACTTTCGCTTAATGTTGCTCAAATTTAGCATATTAAATGTACTTGTCAAAGATTTCATTATTTTTAACTGCTTCCGTTGTATTCCGGCTAATTTTCCATGAAGGCCCCAACATCCCTACAGTTAATTTCTATACTACATTGCTACTATGGACCAATGAATTTTTGGCATACAGAGCTTTAAGAATTAATCTTGTACGTGGTAGAAATTCAGTAAAGTTAAATTTTACCTCAAATTATTATTATGAACGAATTTTCATGAAGAAATATTAAAAGTTAGGCCTTTTTGACGAATAAAGATCCACTGTCCGTAAGTGCAGTTATATGGCAAGGTCTTCACAAATCTGCCTCATTAAATCCAAAATTTTCGCACCAATTTACAATGCCGTAACACAATTACTAAGCGATTTCTGTGTAATTGTCAAAGTGGTGCGATCCCAACCATTTGCCCTTGGGTCAAAACGTGCCAGTGCGCCAAATTTCATCGACATATCTCGAATCTCGTATGTTGAACCTAAACATACATGGACAGAAATCAGACAGAAAAATAGGCAAACAAGCTTGCACCGATTCTTCTGAATCTATCGGCATAATGAATCAAGTCTTTCTGGGAGTTAAGCACGTCCACAAAAATTTAATATATCCTCGGTTAAGATTTCTAAATTCTTAATGCCACGAGAGAATCTTTAGCCATATCATGTATGTTTTTTATGCTTCCAGCAGATGTCAAGTCTGGGCATTTCGGTTGATTAAGTAGTCTTTGCACCACAGCACTCACCAACACCCTCTTATTATCATGCCTATCGTGGGGAATTTCCCATGCGGTGTTATAATTGATCTCTGTGGGACTAAGATGACGGAATAGACGTTCGATCACATTGGCCTTGAAACGCCACATTTTCTCTGCAGAGGGCATAGATCGTTCGTGCATTTCTCGCTGACAATCGTAATTATATCCTTTATATAGTATAGGATGATCTTCTCTTGACTGAAAAGTTTCCACGACTCTTCCAATTCCTTCCCGTCCACCCACGTCGGCTGAATTTGCTGGATTTACAGCTACGTAAAGTTGATATTCCGGCACTAGAACTTCTCGAATTTATACGTTCGATATATTCTTTGCTTTACTTAGAGCTCAATCATTACGCATCCACGGCAATGTAAATTGGGAGTTGCTTTAGTAGATTGTCTTCAATTTAAATACAATATATTTCATTTAATGTCGTTCGCCTTCTATCAAACAAGATAAACATTAAAATTTTTGTCAGCTAAAGTCACTTTTTAGTTTATGATTTTAAATTCAGATAACTATGCAAACTGCTTTCTTAGTTTTGGGAAAATTGTACATTTAAATAAAAATAGTGGCACGGATTATAAATTTTATTTACTACTGTATACTTTTTACGTTCAAACGGTAGAACAATAACTTCCATAGTTTTAGTAGGAACTTTCCTTTTAATCAATCTTTTAAAGTGTTTTAGTTTTATTTAAGTCTAATTTCTATTCTCTATGTACATATTATCTTATCCTCTACGGAATTACTATTGTATATAGAATGAAAAACCCTTCAAATACATTATTATTTATAAATTTTCTTCGATATAAAATGTGCGTAACCGTTAGCATAGTGACATCTACATTTCTCCATTTGACTGCATTTCTTTGCTAAATTTTTCTTCTTGTTCATGTCTTTACTTTTTCCAATAGAAAGAGTAAGAATTAAAAATTAATTATAGCGTCAACGGTAAGCATAAAATTTTTCACATGTTATTCACTTCGATTTTTTTTTATGTATATTCATATTTTAAAGCATTGATCTTAGTGGAACTTTATATAAAATACAATACAAACGTTTAAATAGACATTTGTTAAGTGTTTTCAGCAATAATCGAGACCTTTTACTAAAATATTTTACAGCTTAATTACACTTTTTCAGCGTTTGGCATTTTTTCTCCTTTTCCTTCAAACAACGACCTGAAAGCTAAATCCTTTTTTCTTCACACTTTCACAAAAGTTTACGCTCAACTTCATTAATCTATCATCGAGCCAGATTAACAACCCGACTTTCTACATATTTGTAACTAAATTACAAAATAAAACTCTTGATATACAGGACCGAAGTATTTGTATACCTGGAAGAAAGATTAAAACGCAAAAAAGAAAGAAAGGAAAACTGGCGTTCGAGGAGTGATGTTAGCGAGCTTGAGATGAAAACATGTTTTTATAGTCGGTGCCGATTTTATTTGCCGGTTATTAAAAAAAGTTAAATGAATAAATGAAAGACAAGCCTTTTAAAAACATTTTTTTTTTTAATTTTGTCAAAATAATATTCGCGAATAATAGGAAAGAAGAAGGAATTATTAACTAACACTCTATAAAAATGAAACACAACTCAATAGGAACAAAAGAATGTAATAAAATAATAAAATTGGATTTTTTGCGAGTAAAAAGATTTCTATTTTTAATATAAGCATTCCATTAAAACAAAGATTACAATTTGTGATAAACTTCGACGTATGCAAGATAAGGACACATGTATGAATGATAGTGTATGAATTGTGTCAAAAAAATGTTGTATTTGATATAAGGAAGCATATAAAATGACAAAGAAAATATTATCTGAGAAAAATTACCTTAAGTGTAAAATGATGGAAATTTAATGAATTTGTTCGTAACAATATAATTGACGTATTGTGCATGACATCACATTTCCAATAGTGATATCAAAATTATAAATATGTAAAGAATTTACTCAATTATATTGCAAACAATTTATGAGAATAGCGAACAGTTCACAGCCAGAATCAACTTTCTAAAAAAGATTAAATAAATTATGATTGCCTCCGAATTCTTTTCTAGAGAAATATACTTCAAAATTCCTTTATTTACAATTTATTTTCCTTAAGAGTAAGATTATTCACAATTTATTTTTGGCAATACTCTCGACTGCTCCACTCAACTATTCTTTTTTTACTTACTCTGCCTTCCGCAAATATTCTGTTTATGTACATTTTTACACGCATATTCATGGCTTCATTTTTAATCCGTTAATTGCTTTTCCGTTAATCTTTTTCGTCGGACGGCAGCTGCATGTCCCGCCGCAAATGTGCACTTGGTTTTTCCCTGTCTAGGAAATTTATTTTGTGGGAAAATTAATTATTGGATTTGGGATTTTCGTAACAATACATATAGCACCTTAAATTTAGGTGGCCATAGTTTTCTGATTCTAAACAATCAGAAGGCTCTTCTCTTTTCTTTTTATTATTCAATAAACTTTTACCAATGGCTTTATGGACGTAAAAATTAATTCAATTTGGTTTTTCTCGTTAGAGGAATGTAGATTAGAGGCTTCGTCGAACCCAACCTCGGGATCTTTTATAGAAAATCATGGGCCGATCTTTTATAGAAGATCATGGGCCGATGGAGATAATAAGTAGGGCAGGGTATAGAGTGGCCCTGAGCGTAATTTGATCCCGCCCTGTAACAACGTTTCGTCCGCTCGCTTGCCCTCACACAGGTTATAGCACGCGTATGTCTTTGGCGTAACTGTCTATAGAGTTACTGTAGGATAAAATTTGACCCACCCTCTCCCTTCCATTTCTCACGAGCTAATTAGGCTATCAATACCACGTGCGTCGCTCCTTTCACAGCCTCCAATCCGTTCAACTTTGTGACTTTTTCGACCTTCTAGTTTTTTCATCTATTTTCTATTTTCTATTATTGATTAATTGATGTACTGATTTGGGGTCCTCACGCAAAAATGGGCCGATACCAACGTGGGACGCAGGATTTACATATCACTTTCGTTTTAAATTTTATGTCCCTATATTTGGAGTATATATTGTATTCTGCCTAGTCAAAAGGAGGAACGTAGGAACAGCAACGACAATTGCAATGAAAAGAGAAAAGTTTCTAAATTTATTTAATGTGAGTTTATATCTGTTTCTGTATTAACAATTAATTGGCTTGAATACAAAGTTATAGGTGAAATCAAAACTAAAAATTAAGTAAAATCATATTATCGGATATTTGTCGGTGTAGTATTTTGTAGTGTATAGTAGGTCAGTAGTAATTTTCATTGAACAACATTTGAAACATGAACAATTGGTTGCTGATTCGTATTAATTTTGACCCAGTCATTTCATTTGTAAAACAATGCTGATGAATTACTTTATGAATTTTTACTTAATAATATTATTAATAAGTGTGGACACTACAGTCCCGTAATTGTTAATGTATTGTCGTTTGCTGCTTTGGTTATAAATTGTGGTTAAGAGCCGCTCGTTGATATCATTATTCGCAATTCGACTTTTTCGAAATTATTTTATTCCTTATTGACTTCGTTTCTTTGATACTTTTGTACGATTGGAGCAATCGAGCGTACAATCTATACCCTAAATCCCATTCATCATAGCTCTACAGCGAACTATTAATGATAGAATTACTCAAATAACTGCCAAAAATTGATACGAAGGATTGGAGTGTTTTATTTATCTACATATGGTCTACTTGTTTACCCGAAATCTCTCTCAATCTATAGGAACACAATCAGAAAAGAGTGGTAGAGTTATCCACTTGAAAGAAATGAATGATTTCGTTACCACACGATGTCAAACCCTAGAATCGGTTGCGGTTCCCCTATGTACCAATAATTTCACTGCTTTTAGTAATAAATCGCTATCGTTTACACAATACAAAGAGAAGTAAGCAGGAAAAAGGTGAAGGCCTGTTCGACTAAGATAAAAGCTCGTGCAGGAAGTAAATGTATTATATGCAAACATGTCTAGCCCCTAAAATTAGGTCCAATTTTTCTTAGGATGCCTGTAGAAGTAAGGATTGCTACCATAAAACGGCATAAGCATTCACTTTAGGTACTGCCTTGATGATGTTTTGGTAGGAGAAACATGACACAGCTAGGGCACTTATTGGTCCAGGATCTGAGACTAGTTTTAGTTCTCATATACTGAAAACTAAATAATTATCCCCAAAACCTGCTAAAACTTAAATAACAAAACTTTATGACACAATTTCAGCAGATTTAATATTTGCATTTTGAATTAGCTCCCGCATCGATCGATTGATTTAAATTCACGCTAATATTTTCCTCAAAAAAATCTTACTGGGCAACTTCCCTATGTCCAGCTGATTCAGCTGAAAATTTTTTCTTTGATCGATTTACCTTTAGTTGATCGTTCTCTAGCTAGGGGATCCCAAATACATTTGTTGCTAGAAGATCACTTGTACCCACAATTAATGTATGAAGGGATTAGAAAGGATTCATATCCCTCCTATTTAGCAATCCTCTTAGCAAGGGACCCGTATTTCGAATAATCCTGATTTTAAAGGTGCCTATGATAAAGCTATCATGGACTATGGGGACTTAGAGCACATGTGTAAGCTAAACTCCGATTCAATTTTTATTGCAAAACCAAACTTTTATCTGCCCCATCGCGCAGTATTTAAACCCCAAAGCACTCCTATTACGTTGCGCGTATTATAAAATACTTCTTGTATTTCAATAGACTCAGCCAAACGTTATATCCAGGCCCAGTTTTACAGGCAGATGTAACTGTCCCCATTTTAAAATTGCGCCTTTTTCGATATGTTTTCAATGCTTTCATTAGCAAATTCGGAAAATTCGAATTTATCATCCCCATACAAGATTCTAGAGAATAATCTGTCGAGACATACCTAACGGGGACCCGTGGAACTATGACCTCGTAACCACTATGGTTGGTATAAATGGCGCGTATAAATGAAACGCAATTCCCTGAAAAAGCTAACGTTATCATATCTGACATGTATTAATGATATCCTCACTGTTGCGCACGATCCCTCGGGTGCTTCGAACACTGTACGTGGTGTTAAGTGTATTTTAAAAACCGTTGGCTTTCTATTACCAAAATGGGCTGTTAATAATACTACCCCAGTCCAAAATATCCTTCATGATCGTTTACTGTGGGAACAACTTATAAAATTATCAAATAATAAAAAGACGCAAACACTACATCTCAAGTGGAATGTCGCTCACGGCTACTTCTATATCATACACTGTATTATAGATGATTACCTTCGTACCGAAACCATAAAGGGCCTCAGGTATGTTAATTATCACCCGAACTTTAACGTGGAATTACATGGTTTTTGTAATGTTTCGAAAATGTATACTTTCTCAGCTAGTTTCTCTCTACGTACGAAGGACGACTTTGGACACGATTATATTCATTGATTGACGCCCGAAACAAAAGTATGCCCTATTAAATTTATATCGTTATTCCAAACATGGCCAAATTGATCGATTCCTTGAGATCATAATGAAATCTTTTTGGGTACCGTCTACGATTGTGGATAGATTCAATTATCGTCTCGTTTGTCTCATTGCATAATCTTTGTGGCAAATCGCATAGCATCGATAATTGAAAAGAGTGGTCATGGAAACTGGCGTCATGTAAATTCGAGAGACAATCCTGCCGATCTCACTACACGAGGACTCACGGCCAGAGACTTACGCCATTCAGAAATATTGTGCCATGGCCTCTCATCGCTTATGTTAAACCCTCGAGATGTCCTAAATGCTTGTATATCATTCCAACCTAGAAGGATGTAAACATATACATTCATATCGTATTGTTCAATTAGACTATTATCTTGAATATTCCTCTAAATTCTCCCTTGCATTAAGAGTGATATATCTACAGATTTTTATTGACTGCACATAGCCCGCGAGAAAGCCAGAATATGATATGTTGTTAATAACCTAGACTAATGCAATCCATTTCTTTCACTTACAATGAACGTTTTATGAAACCTTTGTAAACCCACGCAAATAGATGACATTCTGTATCGGTCTAGGTTTAATATGTTTGAATTTTGGAGATGTGCTGGTTAGACGATGGTAATTAAAAAGGCTACGCGAAACGTGGTCTGCGCGATGTCTCATGCTGATCCAGTTTTTTTACTGGGCCCTCCTACTGATGTATCATCTTTTGTTCCGTGTACCAATGACTTGCTCAATTTACCTTCACGTAGTCGGTCGTCTTCGGGTAGCGCTGGTCCTTATAAAATAATCTTATTTGGCAATTAAGATTTCACTGTTGTGGAAAATTTGAAATCTGCACACACAAAATCTAGTGAAGTAGCAACCATTTTGTCAGTCAGAATGAATTTTGATCAATCAAACCATGAGGCTCCTGCTTTTGGTGTGGATGAAAAACCTAGTATACATTCCCCTAAAGTTATCTATGCCGCGGCTGCCGATATGGCTGCTTTGAGAAACCCAAAATGAGTGCCTTTCCCATCAGTTCAAAATTGCCATTCTGCCTCCTTGATTGGCGAATGCTTCTAGGGATATAGCGGCTGTCTGCGCAACCAACTTTCGCAACTTTTTATGAGACTTCCTCCAATGGAAATTCTGAATTGCCAGGAGCTCTACGTCATAAGTCACTAATTTCTCTCCGCAGAGAGCTTAAAACATCTGTTGAAGGAAATAAACGTTTTTTGCACTAAATTTCTAAATGTTGATTTACAGTAATGTAGTATATATAAATTTAGTACTACGCCATGATGCCCGACATTTTCGTTGAAAATCATGGTTCGTCTAAACTAAGTCTATGTGGCCGATATGTACGCTTTAAAAAAAACTCATTTTGCGAGGAGAGAAGAAGAAGAAGCCGAGCTCTTTGCCGGAAAATTTTATTTATGTTTATATCAGCTAAATGATATCACAATGAGAATTTCTAAGTGACATCAATCTAAATGGCTTTTGGTTTGAAGCGTTCGTTCGTCCTGAGGACAGTCATAGTCCCACTTTTAGTTTTAAAACGGAAACGAATTATAATATGCTTAATATCTTGTTATCGGTGCTGGTGTGGGACCTTGATTAAAACGATGTAGATGCTTCCCTGTTAGTGATTCACAACGAGATTTCTGACATTCGTAACATTAAACTTTAGATTTGTCTGCATGTTTGACCCTTTCGCGTAACACCACTTTTGTGTAACAGAATTTTAAAGTTTAATTAGTCCGAAATCGAAGTCTTTTTTGTAGTAACATTATAATAAGTCAAGAAGCTCAATAGGTTGGAATTCGGAGATTGTAACACACAATCGCACGCGTCATAGTAAAGCCAGCTAGTTCGGAGGTAGTGTGGTAGTGATCGATTTTTATTTAAGATGCGCTAAAGCACTTACAAAAGACAGACGGACGTTCGAAACTTTTTTACGGAAAAGATTGGTGTAGTGCCATGGGTGATTCTATACCCTATGCTAAGTATAATCTCCATAACTTTTTTGTGAAATCCCGAAATTCGGTCTTCACATCCCTAGATCAACTTTTCCTCTAAAAAAAAAATTAATATAATGCATTTTTGGGTTTGTATATTTAATAAGAAAAAAATACTGTAGAAGAAAAATATCCGACAATTTACACTACAGTACAACAGTAAAGTACACAAAAAAAAAAAAAACGCGCATAGGTGTTGCTTATATAAAGCCATAACAAACGTTATGTCAATGTTGAAAATATCGATGATGTTTTTCATTCTTTCTTCTCTTTTACTAATGAAACTCACGATGTTAAGTTACTGCAGTTAGTTTCAGCGATCTGTTGGTATACTACTCGTATACGGTGTGCGATATATATAATAACACCTCCGCAACGTTAAACATTATTTAATAAATAAGGTTCTAGAGTACCATTTCTTTTTTTTTTTTTAGACATTACACACATTTCATGTGTTCCTGTATGCTGTAAATGATTCTATGTTACTGTTGTTCTGAGTCACTCAACAATGTATTCAACAAAGTCTTTCGAAGTGTATGTAAAAACAAATTCAGGTTCATTTTATTCTATGTTGAAAGTTAAGTTAATATTTTTTTCTTTTGTTCATTATTATTGTTTTCTTTACCATTCGATATATAAAAGTCCTGTAAGGGGGAATAAACATACAACTTTAACGTGACTTGAAAGATTTGTTTTCTGTAGTTCATCTTTAGACTGTTGCAGTCAGTATTGTTGGATGTATGTGTTCACATATTTCTTTTCCTTTTTTATCCACAAAATTAGTAGAAAAATTTTTACAATTTACAACTTTGTCATTTTTTGCTTAAGTTTGACAAAGGCGATTTCTTTCGCGTAAGAAAGCAACTACAGTCCAGTTGTGGTGTTATAAAACGGAATTTATCGTTTTGCCTTTTGTTTTTTTCAAGATTTTTATTAGAAACCATTGTCTCAATTGTTTAATTTGTTTTTCTTTCAATTTTCTTGAAAACGGATCTAAAATTCTTTCATATTTTGTTAATAATCCACTAACTTTCTTATTGCAATTAAATTCATATTCTATGACTGTGTTCACTGTCCGAAATCAAAACCAAGAAAACCTACCGAATCGTCAAAAAAATTGGAATGGTATAGGGAGGCAGCCGCAGACTAGTGCGCCCGATCGATAACTGTTATGCCTTTACCGACTAAATACTCACTAAAGCTATGATCGAAGTAAACTCTACTGTACCGTGAATATTGGTTTGTTAGTCGCGGTGGGTACCTAGTTGGCTACTCTTGCGGACAAATCCCACAGTGTGCAGATATCCATTCCAGTTTAATGCTCACTTCATTAGGTTTCGCAATAAAAAATACACTTTAGGAAAATTTTAAGCGTAGCGCCAATACCACTAACTACTAAAACTCGACGCCACTTTAATTTTATAAAGGGCACATTTTCGTTATATGAGGAGGCAACTGCTAGCTAACCTTAAAGATGTTTTGGATTTGTTGATTTGAAGCGCAAACTCAAAGGCCTTCATGTCATGACGCATTGTAAATGTTCAGAATCTTTAATATTCTACGTTATTGGAGCAGTCATGCTTATATAATTGTCTGCTGCATATAAGCTATACTTATCTGGTTGATTCTCTTAATATATTCATGTTCTTAAAATTCACGCGAGACGCAGTATTTGGTTCACTGGTTCATCAAGGATTCTTTCTATCGCAGCCTACGAGGTTTACCGCCTTGTACTATTCGTGCATGAGCCACTGTACTTGTAGTACCGTTGACGAATATATTCAATTAATGTGTTAAGACAAGATACTTTCCTTCATTTTGGACGTCTAAATTCATCATTTTTTTCACATAAAAGTGCCGAAAAGTGATTTTAGTAATTACTGAGCGATAGGGAAGTTCAATGGGTTCACTAAATTATCGAGGGGTTCACTAAATTATTGAGGTTGGTCCTGTTCATACTCAACATGGTTTCTCCGAAAGAACATTAATCTCTAAAAGTCTATTAGAACGACTTTTCGGAAGTTCTCGGTAGAGTTGACCACAATCTTTTACTTCCAACATCGAGAAGACTTGGCCTGGCACCATGTTGAAGTGGTTTCAAAAAGGTACGAAAAGGGTATCGTTCACTTCTTATTCAAGGGTGATTAGCATTACACCTGGGGTTGTCTTTCAGTCATTTGATTCTATTAACGGAATGGCAAGCCTTTAGTCGGATTTAATGAATTGAGTGGTGTAAGACCTATTCTTATCTTGATCCACTATTATGTCATCTCGTTAGTATACTGGTTATCACAAGCTGTATAGGGTAACCAGACCTAACGATTGGGGAATGATGCTTGACATAAAGTAGAAATTTTATTTACCTATTGAAGCATGTGCCAACAAAGGCAAACCGCGTTCTGGCTTTGTGAAGAACTGGTCAAAGTAATTCTATGATGTTACTATGGTGTTCGACCAATTTTTGAATTTCTAGTCAGGGTACAAAGTTGCACATGTTGCAAAAGACGTAAAATGCTGGGAGTAGTGTTTATTGCATAATTAACGGCATAACGTATTCCCTATTCCTACTCCATGGAATCTCGTTCAATGTACTTGGCAGATTCAAGAGGCCCTGTGAATAAATATGTTGGCCTCGCTGCCTCACAGACCCCCTCCAGAACCCCTTCCGCCTGCGTTGTATGATGTATAACGATAATCTTTACTTATTACATCTGCCACTAAATTCTATTAACGTCTTTAACGTCTATGAATACGCCAGTAGCATGCTGCTTATTACTTTAAATTTTAAACAGATTTACCTGCAAAAGATACTTTCATTTATTAGCATAATTCACTTACTTTTTACTGTAGTTTTTGTGTGCTGTAGATATACTTACTAATATTATCATTCCATTCATTTCGTATCATGTAGTATTCATAGTTCATTGCATATACCTAAATCTTTAATTGTTATTCAATTACTTAAGTCATAGCCGTATTTTTCGTCATCTAAGTGAAATCTATTCCATTGCTCCCGCTATCGTCGCTTTATTTATAGCTTAGTTTTAAGAAATTGCGTCTCTGCTGATAATTTTTATATATCACTGAGCTACATACACCAGAGCCTCGACCCATACCTTGGGCTAAACTTTGCATTGTCTCCTGACTGACATCTTATGATCTTCTTATTGTGAAAAGCGAACATACCAAAAATGAATAAAAATGTATGCTTAGAATAATAAACGCCTGACTTCTTTCCTATTAATATACCAAGTTCACATAGGCAGTTCGTTATAATTTTGGAAGTTAAGGTTCGAAGGCTCCATCTTAGCATTGTAATTCTCTGATGTATTACTCTATACACTATCTGATATTGTTTGAATTGCACTTGCCTGTATTGTATGTTAGCTCGTTTTTTTACAGCCTTCTGCAAGTCGTTATGATAACTTGTCTCTTAGTAGTACAACTTTTTCTGGCATTATATCTGTGTTGAAATGACTTCCTTTGATAGTATCTTACTGTCTCATTACCTTATAACAATATCTATGTTGTAACATATCTAAAACAAACAGGGTATAGTATAGTGACACTCCAGTCGAACTATATACCACACAACAAAGAGAAGCCCGTATCATTGAGAGGAATATCTCATATCTTCTGATCTTTTCTGATGTACGAAGTTAAGACTTGCATATTTGATCGTATCACTCCTTCAATAGTATTTCCCTAAGGTGTACGAAAAGCCCTTTTAATATAATATGCTGCAGGTCATACATATGCAAAAGTTCTTCAAATGTTGCAGGAAATAACTGTCTCCTATTATTCGAATTTATCATCTTTGATACTCAAGCTCGTGAAGTATTTCTTGTCCTAGACATTTAAGTACTCTTCCCGCACTACTTTTCTGCGCTGCTTTAAAGAAAATAGGTCGTTCGGTACTCTGTTGCCTATTGCCTGGTTTTTGAGTATTACAAGTTTTATTGCATTTACATGGTACGCAATTTTTAACTTTACCTTCTGCATCAGTTGTCACGCCAGCCCAATGATACTTTTCTTTCACCTTTTGCAGCGCCGTGTGCCTTATCTGGATCCGTTTTTAACCTTTTAATACACCAATATAATTTGCCTTTTTGTAACAGAAACGACTTTTTTTCAGATTAATTGACAAGTTAGCATTTTTCACATATTCTGCGGCCGTATTTAAATGTAAAATATAAGTTTCAAAATCCGACGAATAAACTATTATATTAATATATTATATAATATATTTGTACGCAAATAACTTGATATAACTTCTTTCAGTAATCTACACATACACTCAGCAGCAGCTCTTTTCGTGTAAATTGTTCTCTAGCGGTATTTGCCAGAATACATCTTTTAAATCAGTTGCGGAAAATTGATTGTGTGTCTCATAATCGGCTAAGCAATATGTTACAGTAGTCTTACAGTGCGTTCACTTACTTTGCGAGCATCTGAATATAAACGATTTTTCGCGTTCTTTCGTAACAAAGCAACTTGAACTACTGTTCTATTTGTTGGGCAAATTCGCATCTGCGACGATGAAATTATATTTTTTCAAATGTTTTGTATAAAAGCCTAATTTCTCTAATGGAATACACTTCTTAACCGTTCCTCACTTTCATGTGATCATGAACGTACTTCATGGGCTACTAACTAATTCCTTAATATTTTCAAGCTTCAAAACATCACAAACATTAATGTTAACTGTGTGATTGTGCTACTTCGCAACAGATAGACCGAAAGTGTTCCAAAGAGCAATAGCATATAAATTATTTTCTTGTTGTAATCCTGGAAAATCAGAAATTTCATATGAAATACTTTCTCACCTCATTCATTATCTTGCTCAGAGGTTTATAATGTATGCACTGCGTAGTGTGCAACCACGAAATAAAGAAAAATGAAAAGAATATATAAACAAATACACATTGAAACGAAACATTAAATTACACCAGGCGCCCTGTATTAGTTGCTTACGCGTAACTTAACGCTGGTGTAAGCACAATAATAATAATTTTAAAAGAATATTTTGGATTACAAATTTAGGACATAAGCGGCGAAATGACTCAATAAAGAAGAAATTTCATTTGGAATTTCCACCTGAATTCATCTTAGTTCTAGAGGATATCGAAATGTATATGAAATTCAGCCTTATTTAGAAGGGCGGCTTCATGCTGGGTAAATTGTGACTAAAAGAAGTTTTACCTTTCGTGTTTACACTGCGTAGGAATTAGACGCAGAATATTTATCCAAAATTGGACCCTATAATTTCATCCCAATTCTTTATCCCGCCCAATCAACATTGTTCTTTACTGATATCTCATTTGCTCTTGGACTTCCTGACTTGACAACTTCAACTGTTTACGCTTATTTACGCTCTATCATTCCAACCCTTTTCTCTCATAAGGCTGTCGTTTCTATACCAACTATTTTTCAACGATTTTTTCATTTGAGATTTCACGGCGATTCAATTGATATTCTAAGGCATGTTAGTTAAAATTTTTGGTAGGTAGGATTGCGTATCAAATGATATAGGAAGTACATTAGGTCTTTGGCAAACCTTTCTTGTTGTGTACCTAGGAGTTGCAAGTGGACATGAATTCGTAAACTCGAGCTAGATTTCCCATCGAAAACTGATAATAGCTCTTATTTTTACCGCATTTTAAACGTGTTATTTTATGAAATGTGCTCTTGGAACGATTTTATTTTACTATTTCATTCTGTGTATGCCATTGGTCATAACCAAACAGCCCTAACTTATCAACGGTAACAGAATACCGTTACTACGTTCTCTTTCTATAATTCCGTTCCTTACACTACAAGAATTAAAAACCAAACTTGAAAATAAATATAAATCAAGTCAAACAATACCACAACTACATTCAATATTAAACCAAACAACACAAAAATGAGAATAAATTACCAGAAGAAAAATTCATATAATCGCCACAGCAATAACAAAATCTCCTACATTAACCAAAACAACAGAAACCAATATCACAATAATAATCCCAATAGAAACAATCAAAGGTACAGTAATCATTATTATAATATTATTATTATTATTATATAAATTTAGCCAAAGAATAAATTCTAAGACTAAAGTCTTAAAGCACTAGCATCTAAGGCTTTCGGCTTTTATTTTTATTAATATTATTATTATTATTATTATTATTATTATTATTACTATTATTATTATTATCAAAAACTCTACCGCACTTGAGATTTGAGCCCACGACCATTGAATTACTAGTCGAGACTCTTGCCTACTCGGCCACTCAGGCGGATATGTAATAATAATAACAACAATTTTAATAGAAACACTAATAATAATTCCAATACCAACGACTACAACAACAATAATAGGAATTTCAACTATCGAAATCAAAATAATAATAATAACAACAGAAATCAGAGAAACAACAAACCAAAACAACCACATACACGCAATAAAAACCAGGGAAACGGATTTCAGACGGATTCCTTTATGATGCCCCTGAATTCGGGATCAAAGATATAAATTCGGCATCCAGCAAACATTTAAACAAAGCAAAATCACACATCTTCTCTATCCCAAATTATCCAAGTATATATCACTAAATATTTAAAATGCAACAAAACCAGGGATATCATTTCTATTAGACACAGAAGCAGACATCAGCCTCTGCAAAGCACACCTTTTGGAACCCAGTAAATAAGTCAGAATGTATTAACCTAACAGGAATAACCGAATTTGTAGAAACATTGGGAGCTACACATTTAAGTATAAATTTAGGAAACGGAAACACTCAACATAAAATACAATTAGTAGATCAAAACTTTGCAATAAAAACCAATGGAATCATAGGAAGAGATTTCCTACACAAGTACGCATGCAACATAAATTATGAAAATTTCTCTCTTACAATCAACGCACATGATAACCAAGTTCAGCTTCCCATATGCAATCAAATACTTAGGAAAAACAACATATTTCTCCCTGCAAGATGCGAAGTTATAGTCCCCATAGATCTCAAAACAACGACGCTTTAGTACTAAATAAAGAAATAGAAAAAGGAATATTTTTAGCCAATTCAATAATACCAAAAAACGGACAAAACTTTTTTAAAATATTAAATACCTTAGATAAAGAAATCGCAATACAACACCTACATATCAACAGCGAATCACTCAACATCTACGGAATTATACAGAACGCCAATATACACGCTCAACATAATGAACAACGATTCCAACAAATATTACAATCCATAAAATTAGACACCGTTACCAACTCCCAAAAACAAGAACTCATAAAAATCTTCAAAAAATTTCAAACAGTATTCCATCTAGAAAATGAACCACTCATAGCAAATAATTTTTATATACAAAACATATAAGCAAACGACAACGCACCAGTAGACATAAAAAACTATAAATTACCCCACACACAAACTGACACCATACATATGCAGGTAGAAGAATTATAACAACAAAACATTATAGATCCCTCAGTTAGCCTCTACAACTCACAACTCTTACTAGTACCCAAAAAACATCAAACGGACATAAAGAAATGACGACTAGTAGTTGACTACAGAAAATCAAACGAGAAAATAGTAAACGGCAACATTTAAAGAAACTAACGAATGAACAAAGAGAAAACCACTTATGACAACAACAAATGCGGATAGAAATGAGATCATCAATAAGGCAGAGCGAGAGTATAAGCAAAAATAACATTCATGAATAAGTAGCTTTTACAATTGTCTAATGAACGAAAAATGTTATTTAATATTAAAGTAAAGCGTGAAAAAAAAAATAAAAGAAATAAGAGCGAGATTTAGTGTGGAAAACTTAGCCAAAATACAAACTCAATAGAAAAAGTTAAGTAAACCTAAGGAAGATGCAATTAAGAAACGATGAGAACCTTATGTATAACAAATAAATATGTACAAGACTTTTTAAATGATGTCTGTTTAATAAATGAATAAAGAAGAAAAATTTTAACAGTTTTGCAAAATTTTCAATAATACTAAAGAATTTTACAGTATCTAAGTTCCGCAAATACAGGGGAGAGCAAATCTCAGGACGAAAAGAAGACCGTTTCGGAGGAAAAGCCTAATAAGACGTGCTGTAACCCCCTGCCCAACGGAATAATAGACGAAAAAAGTTAAACCCACAGCAGCAAATGTCAACAGCAACGGACAAGATTGGTACAAACACAGGCAGTTTATTAGCAGCGGTTAATTTGGAAATAACAACTGGAATGCTAAGTTTTAGGTGATAGGGTTTTGAAAAAGAAATGAGTGGCTATATAAAAAATATTCCATAGCTGAGGCGGGGTATGGCGTGGTGCGATTGTGAAGGAACGGGGTAGGGACAGGGTCAGTTACCGACGGACGAAGAATTGACCAACGGACAATGGACAAGACCGACAATGATATAAACAAAAGGAAATCAACAAACGAGGGGAAGAAAGTGGGAAAGAAATAAGGAGAAACAAAGAAAGAAATAAGTAGATAGCGGGAAGAGTCTCATGGAAAAAAAAATAAGAAAAAAAAATATAATAAAAACCCCCACAATACGCTCTGTTCACTAAAACACAATTTACATATTTTTATTGATTAAAATTTCTTTCCAAAGTCAAAAAAAGCGACTCCAAGTTTCCTTTTATACAAAAGCATTTGCCATATACGTATTTTACAAAAGACATGGGAATTTTTCTTCTTTTTCTTCTTTGCACTGTTCCTGCATTAAAGCTAAATTTTCAATTTTGCGTTTTTGGAGCGATTTTTAAAGACTTCTATATAAATTTTATATTTGGTATATTGTTAAACAATTGAAATCTTTTGTACTTCTCACAATTTTCAATAAATTTACTTTTTTCTCTCTGCTGTTTTTTTTCTTCACTTCTGCACCAAATGCCGGCTCTTTCTCGACTCTCCGCTTTTTATCTAACAAAAACCAAAAAAACCCTTTTTACCTTTTCATGCATAGCGGCAAGCCGCTAATCTTGTGATAGCGCGATATACTAATAACGGCATGCCGTTACTACGATATCGTTGGTCACAGCAGACCGACAAAACCACTACCTTAAATTTGTACGCGGACGTTACATGGGTTAGCAATCCAACCACCGACCCCTTTTCGCATTTCTTCAATTTTGTGGACCCGCGTGTCAGCGAAGCTTTATAGCACCGATCTCAACAAGTAGTAATCAAAAGTGCGCCATGTCTGCTGACTACGCTGAGTATGACAGAACTTCCCATTCCAACTGCAACAATGTGGTCTGGACAACTCTTACAACAAATGGCCAAAAATTCGCATTTTCAGTAAACTCTTTTCGCCACTTTTAAACAGTTGAACCTAAAACCGACAGTTGGGATATGATAGAGCAGCATCACCATAAACTTATGAACGTCTTTGGTGGCCTTCAGCAACAGATTATTTCCAATTAAACAACAAAAGTAATGAACGTCGACAATGCAATTTTGAGTGTTCTATGATTAGCGTCGCCATACCCAGAATAAATCAATAATACTAAATGGGAAATGCTATTTGTAAATTTGTAAGGAAGAATTTCGCAAAACAACTATTTTCAGTCAAACCAGAACAAAAGCAAGAGGTAAGCTGTGGTTATGTTAAAATGACATTGTGTTTTTAAAATAACTAAAACCACTCCTGCAAAAAAGAGAAAATGTAATAGTGAAATTTGAAACCCATACAGAAATTGATTTTTAGAACGTGGTAATTGTTAATCGAAACAAATAAATAAATAAGTCTATATTACATAGTTTACTTATGAGGTATGGTCTACCGCGCTAAGATTCGAACCCGATCACAGGCTAGGCAGTCGCGAGTCTATACACTGGGCTATGCGGTAGGGAATCGTCTGTTGTTGACTCACTTAATATTCAAGAGAAGGAAGGAATAAGTACATATTTAAAATATACAATCACAGAAACGATAAGTAAAAAGAAACAAAGGGAACCGATTCAACAGCCCCGACGCTCTGATTGGTTAATTGCTTATAATCAGCCACTGGATATATCAATATGTTGAATAGTCTATTTTATATATGTATTTAAATGTCCTGTGTCATCTTGCGCGTATTCCTAGCCTTATCTTTCTTCATTACACCCTGTCCTACCTCAACGAAATATAAATATATATATATATATTTTTAAATTTATTGTTACGGAGATCCCAAATCCAGTTCATGCTATGTAACTGATTTTTCCCAAGTAATAAATTCCCCAGAGAGGGAAAACCCAAGTGCACATTCGCGGCGCGTCATACAGCTGCCGGCCGAAGAAAATTAGCGGAAAATCAGATTAACAGGTTAAAAATGAAGCCATGAAGTTAGGTAATAGTAACATGTTTGTAAAAATGTATATAAATAGACTATTTGCGGAAGGCAGAGTCAGTCGGACAAGAACGTTTGAGAAAAAGAATATTTGAGTTGAGCAGTCGAGAGTATTGCCAAAAATAAATTATGAATATTCGTACTCTTAAGGAATATAATAGTAAATAAACGAATTTTGAAGTGTCTTACTCTTGCAAAGAATATCCACAATCTAATGGTACGAGTCTTATCTTAGAGAAGCGAAATTCGTAACAATATATATTTAATAGAATTCAAACTTCGAAAACTGATAGGAAACGATTTAACGATTTCGTTGAAGTAGCGCAAGGAGAGAGATAAAACTAAGCGCGTGCGTAAGATGAGAAAGGACAGTTGAATTCATTTAGTTTAAGTTGCATATTCATTGCATCCCTTTGGATTAGTTCGTTGATCCTGGGTAAAACAAATGAAAGTGTGTTTGTAAACTCGAAGTGGCTTAAAATTTCTTCAAGGTGAAAAGACGTACAAAATGTTAATTTTAAAATTAGTGAAGCATTGCAACCCGAATATTACTTGATGGTCTTGTTTTACTTTTGTTAGATGCAAGCAACTATTCGAGATGTGATTCAATTATTAAAACATTACAAATAGTTGTAAAATTTGTTTCATTTTCAACCCTGTAGTGATTTGTTAAACTCAGTAGCTATTATTGGCAGTCGTAAAGAAGAAAGTTGCCTACAAAACAATAAATAAAAAGAGATTTTGAACACGACTTGTTTTTCTTTTTGGGTTTTTGGCTGAGCAGTGCACAGGTAAACCTTTGCATAGAAAATTGAAAGAAAAGAATAAATATATTTGTACCTTGTAAGGAAGTGTTTTGCTCCCTTACTAATACAAAAAAAAAAAGAAGTAAAAAGAGTCCACCAATACAAATGAAATCCGTCCGAGTCGTCCGTTACAGAGGTCTTACCACAACCATCCTCCTCCAGCACTAGTGTTAAGATTACTTTGTCATCATATACACACATACATACATACAAACATACATATACACATACATGCATTCATACACACACATATATACAATCAACATTTAAGAAAATACCATTGAACTGCATTAGGCACATTAGATTGTATAATATAAACAAAAAAAATAAAATAATAATGATTAAACAGAAAATACGTGTGCTACATAACTATTCGCCAAGGGTCACTATATTATTGTAATCACCTCATATATCCCATAACTGTAAATAGGCGAAGCTAGTTAAGTATACACAAGTAAACATAGCATTAAGCAAAACAACCAGGTGAATAAATAGCATGCCTAAGCATAACATGTAGCTATAAAGGCTAAGTACGAAACAATAAAAAGCTACTCCCAACCCAAATATACAGACGAAGTAAGAAGATTCGTAGCATTCTGTAACTATTACAGAAAATTTATAAAAGACTTTGCTAACATAGCACAACAACTAAACGATCTCCTAAAAAGAAGGTAAAGACTTCGAATGGACAAACCAATGTAATCAGGCATTCCTAGAACTCAAAAACAAACTAATGTCTCCACCCGTATTACAATATCCAAACTTCGATAAACCCTTCATTTTAACAACTCATGCATCAAATTATGCCTTAGGGGCAGTACTATCCCAAGGAGATATAGATCAAGACTTACCTATTGCATATGCAAGCAAATCCCTAAACAAAGCAACACTAATGCTGACGCCTTATCGAGGGTAAACATAAATTCTGATATATTAAAAGAGATGATTCCAATATCTAGAGAAGAAGACCAGGAACGAATAAAAAAGACGTTAGCCATTACCAGAAGTAAATCGGCAAAAGAAAACAAAAACAATGAACAATTCAATATGTGGAATGCACGTCAATAAATGACATTAAGAACACAAGAAAGTTAGAATTTAAATTCAAAAGCGATATAAAAGATGTTATTATTGAAAATGTTAAAGAATTAAACTACGCACGTGTGAGATGCAATGAATATCCGGACCATTTCGATGCGCTCTTGAAAATATTGGCATCAAATCTAAACAAGCTAAATTTCTTAGACTATGCATTAAGTCTACAAGATGATATATTTAAATACATATCCAAAGAGATATTAAAAGAAAAATTCAACAATATTAAAAGAAACCGCATAAATATATTATTATATCAAAAAAGACAAAGAATGTACGATGATAGAGAAAAGTGCAAGTTAATAGAAAAAGACCACACTTGCCTAGACTCAGGACATTTCGGAGTGAACAAAACATTTCAAAAACTAAGCCAAAACTACATCTGGCGTAATAAGTTCAAAATGATAAAAAAGTACATAAAACAATGCCACATTTGCCAAACACGTAAACAAACCAAACATATAAAAGAATCTCTCACAATAACGGAACCGTCCACATCTTTTGAAACACTATGTATAGATACAGTAGAACCAATACAACCCTCTAACAGTCTCCGGTACTAACTATACAATGCGAATTAACACAATATATAATCGCACATTCTATTGAAGATAAAAGCGCAAAATCAATTTCGAAAATATTAATAGAAGAGGTAACACTTAAATACGGCCAATTTAAAACGTTAAAATCCGAGAGAGGAACAGAGTTCAACAATTAACTAACAAAGGAAATTTGTCTGTTACTAAATATCGAACAAAAGTTCTCAACGCTTACCACCACCAAAACGCTATTCATTTTGCTTACGCTAGCATAATGAAATTTACTAATTTTAGATAAATAGCCCTGTAAATTTTAAATAAAACCAATTGTTATTAACAGTTCAATATAGCGTTTTAATTCGCTAGATCAAAAAGGCGTTCTATCCGCCAAAATAAATTAGCTAGGGACTGCTTCTAGCCGATCTTTGTCTTGGCACTAAAAAAAGTTAGACAGACTTGGCGGACTGAAGACGAGCAGTATAGGACAATATTCCAATTCCATATACATTCTCTACCCACCAACAAACTTAAATTTATTACATGGCGATCCCCTACACACCAACTTAATTTATTACAGTATATAATGTCAATTTTAGCACTTGTCGGTGAAATGATGTGCGTTTTGTGTAGCTCTTATTCAAATGATATTTGTAAGAAATTCATTTCCATCATTAAGTTTTAGAATATTCAAAGAACGTAAAAAAAACTGATCAAAATTATTATTATAAGCATTGTTATTTGTTTGCTAATTTTTGTTTTGGCAATTTTAACGTCCATAATGCTATGGCAAATTTGAAAAGAATATTAGAATAATCCGTCTTTTATAATTAGAAGATAATAAAATCATTGGTACAAAGCAAATATGTAATAAAGAAGCTTCGCATATAAATGTGACCAATTTCACACTGAAAAATTTCTGTCAGTAGAGAGAAGCTTGTGCCCCACTCAATATAACGAACAATTGGCCACTTCCGCATTTTCACATCAATCAGCTTCTGAATTTTTTTTTCGGTCGGTATTTTTAATAAAATATGAAACGATTGAAGATGTGCACATTACAATCCTTCACTCAATACACTCATTTTAACAATTCATTCGTTTGTTTAAAATAGTCACCTAATAAAAGATTACAGAGGTTGTAATGGGGTTATCTGGGACAGGGTATAACTCAGACACTCCAGGGTCCGTTCCAAGACAATTTATTGTTGATTGTACCTTTGGGTTGTAGGTACTTTATTTTAATTCTTTTATATATTCTATTTAATTTTGTGGGGGATGACAAATGGTTTTTCTTATTTTATTTTAGAGCGATAGGCAAAAAAAACCAACCTGGTGGCCCTACGTTTTTTTTTTCTTTTTTGTTTTCCGTACGCGCTTGTTCCGTTTTTAATTCCGAATTCGCGGATTGCTCGACGGCGGCTATGACACAATAAAAGACTGAGCGCATTGCGACTCGCTCTTTTATAGTGGTGGCCACCAAACTATCCCGTTATTATAATGTTATTCTTACACGTCTATTCTTATAAGTGTTAGTTTGGGTTCGATCACACTTGTCTGATCGAACCTGTTTGTTTGCCTTTATACCTACATGTTATGCTTAGGCATGCTATTTATTCACCTGGTTGTTTTGCTTAATGCTATGTTTACTTGTGTATACTTAACTAGCTTCGCCTATTTACAGTTATGGGATATATGAGGTGATTACAATAATATAGTGACCCTTGGCGAATAGTTATGTAGCACACGTATTTTCTGTTTAACCATTATTATTTTATTTTTTTTGTTTATATTATACAATCTAATGTGCCTAATGCAGTTCAATGGTATTTTCTTAAATGTTGATTGTATATATGTGTGTGTATGAATGCATGTATGTGTATATGTATGTTTGTATGTATGTATGTGGATATAGGAAGACAAAGTAATCTTAACACTAGTGCTGGAGGAGGATGGTTGTGGTAAGACCTCTGTAACGGACGACTCGGACGGATTTCATTTGTATTGGTGGACTCTTTTTACTTCTTTTTTTTTTTGTATTAGTAAGGGAGCAAAACACTTCCTTACAAGGTACAAATATATTTATTCTTTTCTTTCAATTTTCTATGCAAAGGTTTACCTGTGCACTGCTCAGCCAAAAACCCAAAAAGAAAAACAAGTCGTGTTCAAAATCTCTTTTTATTTATTGTTTTGTAGGCAACTTTCTTCTTTACGACTGCCAATAATAGCTACTGAGTTTAACAAATCACTACAGGGTTGAAAATGAAACAAATTTTACAACTATTTGTAATGTTTTAATAATTGAATCACATCTCGAATAGTTGCTTGCATCTAACAAAAGTAAAACAAGACCATCAAGTAATATTCGGGTTGCAATGCTTCACTAATTTTAAAATTAACATTTTGTACGTCTTTTCACCTTGAAGAAATTTTAAGCCACTTCGAGTTTACAAACACACTTTCATTTGTTTTACCCAGGATCAACGAACTAATCCAAAGGGATGCAATGAATATGCAACTTAAACTAAATGAATTCAACTGTCCTTTCTCATCTTACGCACGCGCTTAGTTTTATCTCTCTCCTTGCGCTACTTCAACGAAATCGTTAAATCGTTTCCTATCAGTTTTCGAAGTTTGAATTCTATTAAATATATATTGTTACGAATTTCGCCTCTCTAAGATAAGACTCGCACCATTAGATTGTGGATATTCTTTGCAAGAGTAAGACACTTCAAAATTCGTTTATTTACTATTATATTCCTTAAGAGTACGAATATTCATAATTTATTTTTGGCAATACTCTCGACTGCTCAACTCAAATATTCTTTTTCTCAAACGTTCTTGTCCGACTGACTCTGCCTTCCGCAAATAGTCTATTTATATACATTTTTACAAACATGTTACTATTACCTAACTTCATGGCTTCATTTTTAACCCGTTAATCTGATTTTCCGCTAATTTTCTTCGGCCGGCAGCTGTATGACGCGCCGCGAATGTGCACTTGGGTTTTCCCTCTCTGGGGAATTTATTACTTGGGAAAAATCAGTTACATAGCATGAACTGGATTTGGGATCTCCGTAACAATAAATTTAAAAATATATATATATATATTTATATTTCGTTGAGGTAGGACAGGGTGTAATGAAGAAAGATAAGGCTAGGAATACGCGCAAGATGACACAGGACATTTAAATACATATATAAAATAGACTATTCAACATATTGATATATCCAGTGGCTGATTATAAGCAATTAACCAATCAGAGCGTCGGGGCTGTTGAATCGGTTCCCTTTGTTTCTTTTTACTTATCGTTTCTGTGATTGTATATTTTAAATATGTACTTATTCCTTCCTTCTCTTGAATATTAAGTGAGTCAACAACAGACGATTCCCTACCGCATAGCCCAGTGTATAGACTCGCGACTGCCTAGCCTGCGATCGGGTTCGAATCTTAGCGCGGTAGACCATACCTCATAAGTAAACTATGTAATATAGACTTATTTATTTATTTGTTTCGATTAACAATTACCACGTTCTAAAAATCAATTTCTGTATGGGTTTCAAATTTCACTATTACATTTTCTCTTTTTTGCAGGAGTGGTTTTAGTTATTTTAAAAACACAATGTCATTTTAACATAACCACAGCTTACCTCTTGCTTTTGTTCTGGTTTGACTGAAAATAGTTGTTTTGCGAAATTCTTCCTTACAAATTTACAAATAGCATTTCCCATTTAGTATTATTGATTTATTCTGGGTATGGCGACGCTAATCATAGAACACTCAAAATTGCATTGTCGACGTTCATTACTTTTGTTGTTTAATTGGAAATAATCTGTTGCTGAAGGCCACCAAAGACGTTCATAAGTTTATGGTGATGCTGCTCTATCATATCCCAACTGTCGGTTTTAGGTTCAACTGTTTAAAAGTGGCGAAAAGAGTTTACTGAAAATGCGAATTTTTGGCCATTTGTTGTAAGAGTTGTCCAGACCACATTGTTGCAGTTGGAATGGGAAGTTCTGTCATACTCAGCGTACTCAGCAGACATGGCGCACTTTTGATTACTACTTGTTGAGATCGGTGCTATAAAGCTTCGCTGACACGCGGGTCCACAAAATTGAAGAAATGCGAAAAGGGGTCGGTGGTTGGATTGCTAACCCATGTAACGTCCGCGTACAAATTTAAGGTAGTGGTTTTGTCGGTCTGCTGTGACCAACGATATCGTAGTAACGGCATGCCGTTATTAGTATATCGCGCTATCACAAGATTAGCGGCTTGCCGCTATGCATGAAAAGGTAAAAAGGGTTTTTTTGGTTTTTGTTAGATAAAAAGCGGAGAGTCGAGAAAGAGCCGGCATTTGGTGCAGAAGTGAAGAAAAAAAACAGCAGAGAGAAAAAAGTAAATTTATTGAAAATTGTGAGAAGTACAAAAGATTTCAATTGTTTAACAATATACCAAATATAAAATTTATATAGAAGTCTTTAAAAATCGCT